>KZ109594.1:0-83758 GCA_002116395.1 Ramularia endophylla | reverse complement strand
TCTGTGAGAGTTGATCTTCTTGCTGTTCTTCTGCTTGAGGCAGAACATCATCTGCACGGGTGGGAGAGTCGATGGACCGTCGTCCAAAGGTCGAATCAACTGCTGGTTCGAAGTGACAGACAGTTGTGTAGTGTATTCAAAGATGTGGGCAACCGTCTCTTTGCCATCAATGTCCCTCTTCATAATACCATCCTGGTAGATACCAATAGTTGCGAGCACGTCCAGAGTGCCCTTGTCGCAAGGGTCGATACCATCGAAAACCAGACACACCACAATCTTCTGCCAAGCGGGACCACCCTTGTTCCAAAACTCGGATTTCTTGATGTTCACGATATCGCGGATGTTCTGCATGACACCGTGCAGGGTTCGAGAAGTGAGCGTCTTGTCCTCGTTATAGTATGTAACCGCAATGAGCAACTCGGTATGTCTGTTGTACATCGCTGGCCTGAGATTGTATCCATTCTTGAGGGTAAAATCGTTCGGGTCGCAAGTTGCCGCAGTGTAGCGTAGGTGTGTGAACTCCTCACTGCCGCTCTCGAGATCGTTTCTGTACTTGGCCTGGACTGCGTTCTGGATAGCTGATGGGACTGGGTAGTCGGCGCTCAACACCGCACCTTGCACCAGCTTGACCTTACGCGTAGCATTGCGCTTGAGACCACCAACAGCCCCACCGGGCTGCTGGCGTTGCCGCCACGCCTCTGTGCTGCCAGTCTCGCTTCTCGAGTATGGACTCGCCGTGCGATCCGGCGGGCCATATCCGGGATCCTCGAGTGTTGTCCCGCTGTACTCTGTGTAACCGTTGTACGGTGGCACCTGACCTGCACCCGGAGCACCCACATAGGACTCCTCGAGCGAATAGCCCTTCGTATCGTGCTCTCCAGGTGTGCCTGCGCGACTGTTGGGGTCATCGAAAGGAGTTTGGAAGGGATGCGCGGGGTTGGAAAGTAGCGAGTGCTCTTGCTCGTCGTCGCTGTCGTGGTGCGGCGGCTGATGGTAAGGCTGCTGGTGGCCGTCAGCTGAAAGTTAGCTGACATTTGGAATAGGAACTGATCTTACGCCGGCTTGAGGAGGTCCGTGAGGATCGTAGCCTCCTCCTCCCTGGTACGCCATGCTGCGGGCTGTATGCTGATACTAGCTAAGATGTGCCAGTTCGACTGTTGTGGTCAGAGTATCAAAAAGCTCAGCCCTGTGATGTTTTGCGAAAGATGGGTATTCGATGGCGAAGACAAAGTCCCTCGGTGTGGGGATGCTGTCGAGGAATGGGGTTTTGCACACAAAGAAGAAGATGCCGCTGCAAGCGAGACGTGAAAGAACAGACGCTCGTGTCTGAAAGAAAGTGGCCGATGATGGTGTAGGGGTTGGCGTTGGCTGTACTCCCGTCTTTCGAGCTTGGCAGGGATCTTCAGAATGTTTCAAGATCCACGCGTCAAGCCAATAGGGTCAAAATGTTCGAGGGGTCACTCCTAGCTCAAGATGGGCAGTGGATGGATGTTATATGAGGCCTTTTCCAGGCCGCTTTAGCTGCGCTGTTTACGCTTGTCGGCTCGCCATCCATCACGCTTTCATGCGGACAGTACAACGACAGCTGTTTTCGTGACATACAGCGGCGTTGGCGTTGGCGCGCTGTCACACGAGGTGTATTTATAGAACTAGAGTGCCTTAGTCCGCCACCGCCACGAGGAGTGGAGGAGTCTCTCCACACAGGCTAGGTATCGCGAACCATATCACAGACCGGACCACAGTACACACAGCCTTGCGCGAAGGATCGAACCAATGGAAAGTCCGACTCGGGCCTTAGCAAATTCTCGAACACTACGACTGGCGTGAGGAAGCATCAACGCATTCAACAATGCATCATCAATTGACGATTGTCTTGGTTGTGATCGCCAAGGCACCAGACAGAGACTTACACAGAGCATCGAATCGAGAGCAGACCAGGCCACCGATGTGCGCGATGCATGTCTCCCACACCGCTTGCCCACGAATGGTGTTCAAACCTGTCATTTGGGTTACCAGAAAGATGGCATGGTTTCACAGTGACAGCGGATGTGAGAACGTGTGCTCCGTACTCCTGCGATTCAGCGGAGTCTGGTCAGATAATACGCACGCGCCCATCGTATACGACATAATGCCAGAATGTCCAAGAGTCTTGAGGCAGGACAAGTATGAGCCACACTGTACCTCGATCTGCACTCCAGCGGAGCTTGCAGAAAAGCCGAGTAAAGACAAGCTTCGTTTTGCTCTCTGGCATATGCTTCCTCTTGATCGTCCGCATTCAATCACAGCCTTGTCCCCTGAGAGCGCCATAACTGAGCCACGACGCTTCATCTTGAACTTGAGAGTCGCCGAAACAATCAGGCTTTGCTGGCGACTTACATCAGGGCCAGAACAGGAAGTTTGCGAATCCATGGTCATCGCAACAGCAACGAATACTTTCCAATCCTGATAGTTTCCTTCAGCCGACTTTATCGGGAACACCGACCAGTGAAGTCTCTGACCCAATGTTGGTCAACGAGCCCTTGAAGAAGCTTATCGAGTCCAAAGCACTTTCAGCTTCGTCATTGCGATGAACCTGAAGAGGCAATCGCTGTGGAGCTTCGCCGTGAGCGCTTAATGGTAATGCAATACACAAGACTGAGCCTATTGCCAGTCACGCTTGAGCAGGATTTCGCCACCAAGATCAGAAGAATATCCAGGCAAGCTAGGTTTCAGCGCTCCGGCCGCAACGAGGTCTTGTACCAAAGAAAAGATCATCCCGTCGCAACCTCTTGCTGCCAGGATGTCTACTGTCACTGGCAGATACTCTTCATGTTTCGTAATATTGCTCGAGTATGCAGCGGAGCCAACTACAATAAGTGAGAAGATCAGCCACGTTCGATTCAGCAACAACGACGCCTGTTGGGACAACTTACGAGGCACCACGAAGTCGGGTCCTCCCCAGAATGGGCTCACTCGGGAAACACTGAACCCCAGCGGAACCGCGGGCCCATCCGTGTAGACGTTTCTATAGTTGACGTCCGCTTCTGATCCAACGTAGAGCAGTAGACTATCGCTGCAAGTCTCTTCATCGGGGACCAGGACCTCGCGGTTGATCCAGTCTGCAAACATGGTCCGGTTGGTGTTTGCAACATCCACGGTTGTGTTTGGAAACGAATCACCGTAGGCCCATCGCACCAAAGGTGCAGGATTGACTGCAGGAAGTCTGCCGTCATGGACTGCGGCGTAGTCTGCATAAAATGGATCTCGCACCAGTCTTGTCTGCTCTTGAGCGATGATGATTGGATATGTGGTGCTCAGAAGGTCCGATAGCGTGGTGTTTGTTGGGTTTGTGGCATTCCAGTCCGCCTGCGAGACGTTAGTCATGTGTTCATGTGGATCTTCGTCTGGGGAAACTTCATCCGACGCGAGCGGCCTGGCAGAGTCCCCAACTGCTCTGGATCTAGAACAGAGTAAGAGGGACTCGTGATGGTCAAGGTACTCACATCCATGTCGTAAGGCTCAGCTTTAGCCCCTATCAAAGCTGTCAACTTCTCAAGAAAGTCCAGGATCAACTCATCCCCATTTTCGGACAAGTTCGTTGGGAACGAAATGGTCTTAATTATCTTCGGATATTGGCGAGAGATGGTGATGTTGGCTCCATAGAGCACCTTCGCAGCTTGCATCCACAGGACCGGGTCTTTCGTCAAGAAGCCGGAGGTATCAAGCTCGGGAGCCAAAGGCATTGTGTTTTCCAAGGTCACTAGACCATGGCTGGGCCGATTGCCAAACAAACCTTGAACTTGACTCGGCCCTCTGATTGAACCACCTGTATCAGATCCTAAGGTCAAGTCAAGCCATGAATAGCTCGCCGCGCCAGCACCCGGACCAGAGGAAGATGAACTGGGATCCTGGTATCCGTCTCCACGAGGGTTGAAAGGACTATGATAATCAACCCAATCGGCAGTGGCCGTCTCCCCATTGGCGAATTGGCTGGTCTTCATCTTTCCAACAATCACCGCGCCGGCTTCGATTAACCTTTGTACAGGCGTAGCGTGTTCGCTGGCGGGTGGGTATAGGTCATACCATGCGCGGTTACCATTGCTGGTACGAACGCCAGCAATGTCGTAAATGTCCTTAATGCCCAGTCTAACACCTGCTAGCGGTTTGGCTGCCGTCGTGGTGTAGTAAAGACGGGATGGCACAGCTATAGCAATCGATTGTCCTGCAACACCGGCCGGAAGCACGCTGTAAGTCTTTCCTCCATTGGTAGTGGTCAATGATTCCAGAAATGACCCTGCAAAATCGCTATACAGCCGCCAGGCCTCGTATACCGCTCCTGTCGAAGAAAGGAAATAAGGCCCCGAAGGCAAGACTAGGCTTTTGTTGGAAATTGAATTGCTCGAAACTGTGCTGTCTGTCGAATTTGCAAGAATTGGCGAGCTCCAACTATAGCCTCGAGGTTTTGTCCCGGTATGTTGGATGTATACTGCCGCAAGGAATCCCGAAGAAAAGACATCATCGGCTGCGGTATATGATGAGATCGTGGTTTGGAGATCGTGGCCGCTGTACTGGGTGTCGTTCGTAACGATGACAGTCAATGGTATCAAGCCACCAGATGCTGAGGCTTTGCTAAGCAACAAAGTCTCCTCATTCAGGGTCGAGACTGGTTCGGCAGGGAGGTAGTAGGGGATTCCATCCAGCTCTACGGTCTGTCCGGTTGAAGTAAATGTGCACGAGACGGTTTCTGGAAGGAGGACACTCGTCAGTAGCGCAGTGAGTAAACGCATCTTTGCTGGGAGCTTGCAACACGCCTGCTGAAGGAAGCCATAGCAGTTCTAACTGATCTTATATGATGTCCACTAAAAGCGGGACCGAACCTCGAAGTGGTTGCTGTACGAATCAAACAATATGCAAGAGATGAGATAGGGAAGAATTTGGCGTCTACTTGCCATATCGGTGATGGCGAAGTCGCACAGCACTCAAGCTCAAGCCGGGTTGGTGGATATTGCTCGCCTATCTTGTCTGTGCCGCTGAAGGAAGGCGAAGTTCCTCAAGATAAGAAAGATGCGGAGTATTTAGCGTCATCAATGTGCAACGCAAGACTTTCGATACTATGCAATTTCGAAGTACATCGAAGAGCGTTGCATTTGGGGTGGATTGGCAATTGTGGAGTTGTGGCAGCCAAAACTTGGAGGCATTGATTCGGCGGTACGACATTGGCACGGCAGGTAGGTGTCATGATGTTATGCCAGCTGCAGTTGCAGTGAGGGCTTGGCTGAACAGTGTTGACCTGAAGGCTGTAGGAGCGATGCCTCCGAGTTCGAAACTGAAGTCTCTGGAACTTCATCAGGCTTGTTCTACTGACGAAAGTGCGCGGTGAGAAGTGATTCGTTACACAAGGCTGCGGTATTGCACCGAAAGACCACTCACATTTGCTGATGGCGCCTGCAATTCGAGGCGGAAAACATCTTCGAGGTAGTCAAGTGATGAATCGCCCGCATAGTCCATTATTTGGCAAATGAGATGAGATTGGTAGTCAGCGAAATGCAGTTGTTGTATTCAAGATGACGGGAACAATCGAAGAAGAAGAACTCGCCTGCCCTATCAGCGAGGATACCTAGGTAGTGGGTTGTAAATGCCTGCTTAGCCTGTCCGTATCAAATATCGTAAACAGGCTAGCACCTGCCATAAGTAGATGCAGCTGCCAACGTCAGTCCATCTAACTCAACTCAAAGCCCATTTCATAAGCCATTTCTTTTTTATCATGGCTTGGAGTATCTTGCGAACCGCCCAAATGATATCTCATGCGCAACCATAACGCCATGTGCATGAAATAAAGTCCACAGAGCACCCTTCTTGACTTGTGCAGAGGACATCACTAGAAGACAGTGGTCGGTGCCCAGCCTTGAAAACCGGAGGTGCACGTAAGTTCCCATGGCTCGAGCAGTACTAGGTAGGTACCTAGTCCGGTAATTTGGCACTTCGTACTTGTCTTTTCCCAGTGCTCGCAAATCTTTTGCACTGCAACAACGACAATAATGCATAGGCGATGCTCCGTCCTCTGTCATTGCTGCTGTGGGGTGAGTCGAAAACTTCGCTCCCCTTTTCGAGTTTGCTAGAACTAATTGAACCCTCACGTAGTGTGCCTCTTGCAGCCAACAAATGCACACACTGGTGATGCCGCGCTACCAGAACGACGTGGCGTTGCCGACTACATTCGAGCTGGACTGGAAGCCAACAAATCACCTCCCACAACCACCCGAACAGGACATTCAACATCTAGCAGGCACAATGCAGAGGACTTGTCCGAACTGGCGACCTGTGCCGCGAGTTGGTCTTCATACAACATTCAAGCGACTACCAACCTCGGTAACGCAGCCATTACTTACACGACTGCTACCTTAATCAACACTACTCTTGTACGAAGTTGAAGGAGCCAAGGCACACAGAGCATCCGAATATGTCTTTCGTGCTGTTCTTAACCCCTGTCTACTCCGAAATTGTCAAAGACATAGCTAACCCTTCTGCCCTTTGCATTTTAGGTCTATGGCACAGGCGATGTCTATACATCATATGGCAACATCCCAGTCGCCTCGGGCGAGTTTACGCCTACACGAACTGTGCAACGCATGGTCAACGTTTCAACTACGACTGTTTCCTTCATATCGACTACTCACAATTCGGCGCTGGTGACGCAGACCCCGGTATGTCCTTTCTCACCGAAAGACTGTAGACGACTATACGTATCGTACATCTCCAGCCTCGGGCTTCCATACAATGCGAGCGTGCCCAAGATCACACCGGCGCCGGAAAACTCTCCACATTGCCCAGATTACTATTACAAGCCATTCAGCACTTCTTACGCATCTACGCAGCTTGATTTGACGGAAGATTGCAAACTCTATGGGAACAGCGTGGAGCTATTCTACTTTCCTAGTCGGACCGCAGGAGAGCCTGAGCCAACGACGCCTGTCATCTACGAGTACAAGAAAGGCACAACTTTCACATCACCGTCCATTTACCTGTCCTTTGATTACATCAGTGCTACAAGATACATACCGCAAAGCATCGATAGCTACTATGAATCGTGTGACCTTGACGGATGCACGACGATGGCGGTGGGCGGCGGTAATGCTGTTGGTAATGAAGGATCGGTCATTTCTGGTCAGATACTGAGTGAGTACACAAGTCCACATTACAAAGTTCTTCGAGCATTCGCTTACCAACAACAGCAATGGCTCCTTCTGATGTCTCCTCTATCGTGCTGAGGTATGATACTGCCAAAGCATCTGGGATCATTAGCACAGTTGTTGGCAATTTACATGGCTATGCCGATGTAGCGGGGCAAATTCAGCTAGGTGCCATCATTTCAAAATCACTGACGGCAGAGCGCCTACGCATCGAAGATCTGGTACACCCACCACCCAGAGCCTATTATCTTCGACCAGAAGGCGCTCCTGGCTGTAACTCGCTAGTGCAAAATCCAGAGTGCGGAACCATCTTCGAAGGAGCATACCGTGCCATCATATCCTTGCCGTCTGAGGTGTCTCTCTTACAAGGAGATTGGAAAACCTGCAACCCGGCCATTTATGGAGTTTACGATCCTCCTATCGCTTTGACTGAAGCTGCATCGGTGGCCAAGCCGACTCTTCCTGGTGGTCACAGTTTGCCGGCTGAGATGCCTGCAGCGCCAACGAGGGCACGACCTTATACTATAACGCCTCCGCTCGTAACAGCTGCACAGACTGCACTTCGTGACACTCTCCCAAGCGCCACGGATAATAGTGTTATGCACTCTGACTCTACACTGTTGGCACCGAATGCAAGTCCGTCGTCTGATGACAACGACAATGGCGGCCAGTCATCAAGTGCTTCGTCTGTCAATGGTCATCGACCCAACGGTCAAGCTGATGATTCATCCAGCGAGGAAGATCAGAGTGTCGGTCGCCCCAGTCCCTCCTCGAATGAGGAAGATGAAGCTGGCGGCGAAGACTCTCCTACGGCCGGAGAAGCTGAGAGCGCAGAGACATCTGGAGAGACTGTTGCGACAATTTCCGAAAGCGATGGCCCTGCTACTACTGAATCTCGTGGTGGTAGCAGCAGCCAGGACCGTACGCACAGGACAGCAACGGCAGATCAAAGCGCCTCTCGCGAGACCCAAGATGCGTCGAGTAGCACTTCAGCGCCAGGAGCTCTACAGTCGAGCTTGTCCCCTCAGCTGTCAGTCGGTTGGATGTCGTTCGTTGGAACTATCTTCTTGGTTCTGAACTTTTGAATTGTTCGTGATGCATAGCGAGGGGTCCTGGGATCTTATGGAGCTGGGTGTATATGATTAATAGGTACACACAACCGCTGGAAGAGGAAGGGTTTCAATGCCCAGTCAGCCACAGTGTAAATACACAATATTCGTAAACCTGATGTCTCACATGAAGAATTCCGATTGGAATTAGACTTTGAAAGCAGCGCCACCCTTCACGGAGTCGCTCCTCTTTTTCTCCGGCGCGACATCGCCCACCACCACCACTGTCGTCGCAACATGCGGCACCCGCACTTCAGGGAGACCCGAGCCAGCTTTGCTATCAGAACATGGCACTCCCAGAGCCTATTTAAAGGCTGATTTTCGCTCGTCGGGAGCGTTGATGCAGCCGTCGCGTCGCGACAACCGGCCCCGCCTTTCCGAGAACAGAGGCGACAATCGCACGTAAACGTTGCTGGGAAGATGGCGCGCATGTATGCGTGTGTTCCGAACGGAGGTCAATGATATTGTATACACACAAGACTTCCGAGCATAAGATCTCTTCATTCCCATTTCCGGACGAGGTTGGCCTGCTCTTTCAACATCCTCTCCATACACTTTGATCTCATTCACGGCTTTCTTACACATTCATACCAGTCAAGATGTCTCCAACACAGCTCGAGCCCGTAAAACTCATCAACCTTGAGGGTAAGTCTCTGGAGTGGCTTGAGGAGATAGTGGCATACGCAGCGGACCCAATATGCTTCGGCAAACGAATGAAGCAGGAGCTGACAACATCTCTCCCCAGAAATGCAAGGCTGCATGGCCGCCGTCTACGAATGGGCCGACAGCTATGACAGCAAAGACTGGGAACGCCTCTCCAAATGTATCGCTCCAACCCTCCGCATCGACTACCGCAGTTTCCTGAACAAGCTCTGGGAGGAAATGCCCGCAGACGAGTTCATCAAGATGGCCTCAGACCCCAAAGTCCTCGGCGACCCTCTTCTCAAAACCCAGCACTTCATCGGTGGCACCAAGTGGGAGAAAGTCAGCGATGATGAGATCATCGGCTACCACCAGCTCCGTGTGCCTCACCAAAGGTACACAGATGAGACCATGACCAAGGTCGCAGTCAAGGGACATGCACACTCGTTCAACCTGCATTGGTACAAGAAAGTCAACGGTGTGTGGAAATTCGCCGGTCTCAACCCCGACATTCGGTGGTTTGAGTATGACTTCCACAAGGTGTTTGAGAGTGGTCGTGAGGAGCTCGGCAGCGAGACGGCAGCGCAAGCTTCTGGTGGGTTGAACTACGATCTTGTGGAGGATCCTTTGCTGGCTCAGGCTAACGCTATCGTTCAAGGCATCCCTCACGCATAGTCTTGCTCCGATTCACGTTCCCAGTCTTTGGCGTAGTACCGAAATGATGACAAGCGAATGCAATGAAACACAAGTGTGATATTTCCGTGCCTTTGTGCCTCTCAAACAATTATACAGCAACTCTCCTGCTTCCAGTGATCATTCCACAAAGCAATTTCATGATCTTTTTCCTCGAAAAATATCGTAGAACAGCAATGTCGTAAAGTGCAAACCCAGCAGAAGGTCCCCTAATCATCTGAACCGGCCGTCACTCGTTTTCGCAGCTTTGCGTCGTCGGGTCAGCTTTTGGTCTGATAAAGATAAGGCAAGCATCACGTCCTACGGATGTTCATTGGAGCCAATCGTAACCGACACTTTACTAACCTTGCGGGCTGGTTGAGTGCTCTCTGTAGGCTTCTCGGCCTTTTCCGGCGACCCGTTGCCGTCGACATTGAGGAGAGCTCGGGTCGTGGCTCGAGTACGCTTCTTGCCACTGCTATCAGCTGGGCTGGACGAGGACAATGCTGACGACTCCTTGGTGCTGGAAGGTGTTGCAGCGGTGCCATTTGATTCTTCGACAAGTGGGCTAAGAATCACCGACATGTAATCGCGATCATTGCCTACACTTCGTCAGCTTGTGAACTTCTCGCCATGCCAAAGTGCTCACCCTTGCTGTCAGATCCCTCTTTTCGACCTTGAACAACGGCTGAAGGGGCGTGGATAATGTGCCCTTCGACATCCTCGGAAGTGCAGTTCGGGTAGCTTGTGCAGCCTGGATGCATTGACACGTCGGACTCGTTCGACTGCGACTCCATGCGGCGTTCACTCAAGCTTGGCTGCATGACTTGATCCTGCTGCGGAGTCGTGCGAATATCAGGACAAGTGAAAGCGCGGCGATCAGGAGTGCCTGTCACCTTTGCGTCTAGTGCGTGCTGTGGCAGCGGCGGTGGCGGCATGATGTTGCTATCGTGAACATTCGAGAACAAGCTGCGATTGGCATTCGACACATTGACATTGCTTAGCATGGCCTTCACCTGACCTGAAGGAGCTTGGAATGCGGTGAATGAGCCTATCTGGCTGATTGGTAGTGGCAACGAAGCATAAGGAATGTTCGAGTAGGCAGAAGTCGAGCGGCTACTGTCGTCGCATATGCTTGCTGGGCCGAGACCGTAAGTCAAGCTCAATGTGGGTGTTGGTGGTGGTGGGCCAGGCATGCCATTGCTGGAGGAGAAGACAGGGGACGAGTAGTGGCTGCTGGCAGTGCTATTCACGCTCATGTTCCGCTGGTGTGCCAGTTCGTTGCCACGGTAACTCTTCTTCGCATGCATGGCGGCGTGTGATAGGGGTTCTGGGAAGACTCCCAGACCGTACTGCTGCATCGGCACCTGGCGAGGAGGTAATGGATGTTCAAACATCGCCGTGTTGGGCCATGCGATCCCTGCGCGCTGCAGAACCTCTGCAGAATATCAGTCTCTACTCTGCTGAATACTGCTTCACAAACATACCAAGTGGCGCTGGCTGGAAGTTGAACAGCGCATAGTTCTTCAACTTAGTGAAATGGTCAATTCCGTCAACAACGTCGACGTAGCCCTCAGAGATCTCAACCATGATGCGACCAGTTTCATCGGATGCGTCCCAGACGTTGGTTTTGGTGACGCTGTGGTAGAAGGGAGGGAATCTCAAAGGCACTGATCGTTGAATAGGCAGGACGCCCAAGTTTTGGTTAGTGTTACCTGTGCTTGTGTCAGTTGCCTGCATGGGAAAGAATGGAGGCAACACTCACGAATAATTTGCGGCCAGGAGACGCCGACTTCATACCGCTCGACGCTGAAGAAAGTCAGTAGAGTTGACGCAGGGGCCGCCAATCGATTCGCTCACGCGGTGTAGATTCCATCAATGTCAATCCTGACCTGGAAGACCTGCTTGCTTGATTCACTCCCGAGCGTCCGCTCAAAGCCGAAATTTGGCTGAGCAAGCCAGTTGTGCACCGAGATCTGGAAGGGCTCGTCTGGTCGCAAAGCAGGAAGGAAGCAAGTCAGCAGCGGAGTGATGCCAACTGCGAAACGTCAGTAGTCTGTTACGCATCACTTTCATTTTCGACGCATGCTGACCTTCATCAGATACCGCAGCTCTAAGCGCGTTATCATGGATTGCAAAGCATTTGGTCGAGTATTCCGGCAAAGGCGCGCTGGTGGCTACCGGAAACGCCAGCACATCCCAGTTCTCATAGCGCATCGCGTTTCGTCGACTGATCTCGTCGTGTATTGATTTGTTTGGTACTGGCGATCAATATGGAGAAGTTGGTTGGTGAGGGTATCGGTGTCAAGATACGCGATCGGACGATGAATGGGACAAGGGAAATGGAGTGATCTTGCTGGACGCGATGAAGGCAAGAGCAACACGCGAACTCTTGGGGAAAGCGCAAGACCACTTGTTGCTACAAGAGATGGAAGTGACGACCATCCCTCACGTAGAAGGCATGACTTGAATACAATTGATACTCACCTACCTTACAGTGCCTCCTCATGAAGCGATGCAACTTACTGGGTATGCCCAATCTGCTTTGGTCAAGTCATGTTTCCCTCCATTGCCAACCAATGATCATCGCATCTGCCACAAAATGGCCAGACCACTCTCATCGCGCCTTACACAAAGCCTGCAGAGCATTAGCAGCTGCTTGAAAAACCACTACGTGTTCTACATACCGAGATTTAGGCATCCGCACCGGATATACACAGAACACTAAAGAGACATGAAGCACTACGAGCAGTGAAAGGACCTGATGATAAGAAGAAATTTTTGGAAAGCTGCTGTGTTCCCAAGCAGGAACATAGAAGAAGTCTAGCCCATCTTCTCGCGAAGACAAGACCAGGTAAGCTAAAACAGCCATCCTCTCCGCGCGCCGGGACTGCAGGCCATCTGTTGTACACAAAGCAGGGCCGCAGGTATGCAGCAAAACAAGGGGGGTTCATGAGGGTAAATGGTGATGATGATGTCGTTCGTTTCTTTGTGTGTGATGTGGTGTGTCGCGTGATGTTGAAAGGGATAATCGGAACTTTTCTGTGCTCCCAGCAGTCTGACCGCCCCTTGTGCCCGTAAGATGAATCATGCCAAGTGATAGAGATCGTTCGTGCTGTCTTGATTGCCGTCCTCGTGGGTAGTCGTAAGAAACGCAGAGTAGTAAAAGGCAGATCGTGGAAACCTTCAGCCAACTCCCGCTAAAGTCGCAATCTCACTCAAGGCATAAGGACGAAAAGCGCTTACTGCAACGTTGTCAGTGTTGAAAATTGAAAGTGTAGGATGGGATATGGAAACAAACCTTCATTGGTGCAAAGTTACCATAAGGATGCTGAGGAGCCATGCCCATTGATGGGTAGACTGGGGGAGGAGGGGCTGGACGGTATGGAGTACCTGCCGGGCCGGAGTTGTTCTGCGAACGTCCCCAGCTCAAGCGCACACGCGAGTTGCCAATAGGATAGCCTTGCATTTGGTTGATGGCCATNNNNTTGGACGAAACCACAGCCTTTGCCTGGTGGAATCTTGACGTAGGTGATCTCGCCAAATCCTTGGAAGAACGAACGGAGCTCATCCTCAGTGACGTATCCCGAGAGACCTCCGACAAAGACAGTGGTATTGTTTGGGTCGGTAAACTGGTTCATCGGCTGAGGAGCGCCGTAGTAGCCCATAGGTGGAGCGCCCATCGAGTACATGCCCATGCCAGGGTTGCCTGCAGGACCGCCGGGGCCAGGTTGCATGCCGCCCATGGCTGGGCCACCGGCTCCGCTCTTGTTCTTAGGGGTCGCGGTGGAGATGCGCATGGGGCGGTTGCCGCAGTAAACACCCTGCATCTCATGCAGTGCCTTTTGCTGGTCGCTCTCGTCTGCAAACCTGACAAATCCATATCCACGGGACATGCCGCTGATTGGGTCGGACATAATCTTGGCAGACTTGCATGAGGTGTATTTGCCCTGGAAAAGCGACATGAGAACGTATTCGTTCACCTCTGGACCGAGATCGCCGACGAAGATGGAAAACTCTGGCCCACGATCATCACGGCTGCGGTCAGCCAAACCGCCACCAGAAGCCCAGTTGAGCTTGAATTGGCGGTTCGAGTTTGGAATCACCTGGCCGTTCAGCTGAAGGGCACGAGAGGCCTGGTCTGGGTTTTCAAAATCGACGAAGCAGTATCCGGCGTTGCTTCTGTAAAAGTTAATACTGTTCGAGAGATGAGAGAATGTGACTGCTTACCCAGAGAACTTGTCCCGGATCATCTTCACATTGACTTGATAGCCCATGCCAAACCACACGCTGCGCACAAAGTTCTCGTCGATCCATGGCTCCAGCTCACCCATCCTGTCGAGTCTTAGTCACATATCTGCATGCGCCTGCATAGAAACACTTACCAAAGCGTCGTCTTCTGATCGCCGCCTGGTTGTGGGCCACCTGGTCCAGGTGTCGCACCCTGTGGGCCTTGCTGGAACTGGCCTTGCTGCTGAGAAGGGTCCATCGGCTGGCCCATTGGAGGCTGCGGTTGCTGCTGGTTTGCGCCGGGAGCTGCGCCGAATCCACCTTGCTCTTCGCCACCCTGCTGCGGAGGCTGTGCGCCGCCGTCGAAGTTGGGGAAACTCATGATGTCGGTTGTGGATGTAGGAGGGACCGAGGCGCAATGGTAGAATATATGTTATTGGAGTAGGCGTCGCGTGAAGCTGCTTAGTAACCGAGTTTGCTGTTGCCTGTGCCGGCGCCGGTGTCAGTGAAGAGTAGAGTGAGGTGAATGGAATGGAATGCGCGCACAGCAGCGAACGGCGGGGCGACTGACTCGAGAGTGTCAATAAGTATGCTGTGCGGCCGTGACTCGTGAGGGCGAGAAGAGAGAGCAAGCGCTGCACCGGAGGCCGTGGAAGTCTGCGGGAATCGCACGTGAAGGTCACTTCGAAATGAACAAGGCACGCGAGGCCACGGTGAAGTAGTAGGTCGCGGAATTCGTAGGAACTCTGCGAGTGAAATGTGTCAGCCGGCCAGATCGCAAGGTGGTCGATTGAAGCAAGGCGCATGCGGCGGGACGGAGAGAGTGGATTTGCGATGCGCCGCTCGTCCCAATAACCTGGATGAATTTGGGGGTGCTGTCGGTGCTGTCGGCGCCCTTGACTGGGATCTGACGAGCGAGGCGACGGCCAGCCCACTCACTGCACAGCACGCTGCTGCGCGGGCGGCGCACGCCGGATGCCTGCAGGGGGAATGGGGGAACTCACCAGAACTGAACGACGACGCCGCGAAAACACCTGCTGCCCGCGAAACTGACGCACAAGAGAGATGAATTCGATGCTGGAGGTTGGTGGTGATCGGGTTCGTAGAGACTCGAGCGACGAACGGCAGGTGGGGGAAGAGCAAACTCTCTTACTAAACTCCAACACGCTGCAAAGAGAGGCACTTTCAGGCTCGCTGCCGCTGAGACAATCACCTATTACTGAGCAACGACCGCTGCCGTGACTCGAGCATCGCGCCAGGGCGGTATTGCACCCGAACGCTTCCATTCCAGCATTGCGGCCGCACCAATGTTGTCAAATTGAATTGCCGGGGAGACATAGCCCTCGAGTCCCGTCCAACGGAACAACGTTGTGACCTCTATCGTTTCCCTTGCAGACCACAGCCCGGGCATGCACAGCGAAGTAGCATAGACAGTCCCAACACACAGCTTCTCGTGATGATGAGCGGCATGAAGACTGTGCTCTCGCTTCAACAGCAGGCAACGACGGATACATAGCATGGTGGAGTCAGTGAATTGGCGCGGGACCAAGACCAAAACTAAGGTAAGCTTCCATATCTGTCTCGCCCAAACACGAAGACATCGTCATGTCGGCTTGACGAGTCACGCAGTCCCATGCCAAAACAGGCAGACAGAAGCCTTCACATCCATATGATGTGCTCAAGACAGGGTCAATGGCAAATTGGTAATAAGATAATGACTTTCAGGATTTTGTTTCGGTGTCAAGGTCTGTAGGCATAAAGAGCTACCATCCGTCGTGATGCATCGTGTCTTCTTCGATCGCTGCCTCCAACCTCTACGCCCAAAGAGAAAAGGGAATGCTCCTCCAGCCCCAGCTGTCTAGCTGCCCGCCACGCTAGGTCTTTGGTGTATATCGTGTGTTGAGGTCAAACTACTGTGCAGGCTTGGCGTCCTCGCCAGCTGGTGCGTCGGAGGTGTCCTTGGACTCGCCCTCGGCAGCAGCAGCGGGCTCACCGGATGGCTCGGCCTCGGAGGAAGTCCAGAGAGTCTGTGTTGTGTCAGTGTGTGTACAGGTGCTGTCGAGGCTGAATTCTCATACCAGGTTATCACGGAGCAGCTGCATGATAAGAGTAGAGTCCTTGTAGCTCTCCTCGGAAAGGGTGTCAAGCTCTGGGACAACGTCAGCATCTGCGCCTCGAATGTGTCATCTCAAGATCGGAATGACGTACCAGCGATAGCCTCGTCGAAAGAGGTCTTGGCCATCTGGCAAGCCTTGTCTGGTGAGTTGAGGATCTCATAGTAGAAGACCGAGAAGTTCAGGGCCAGACCAAGACGGATGGGGTGAGTAGGTGCGAGGTCGGTGCCGGCGACCTCGGTGGCAGCTTGGTACGCTTGGAGGGACTTGTCAGCGGACTCCTTGCGCTTGTCACCCATGGCGAACTCGGCAAGGTAGCGGTGGTAGTCTCCCTTCCTGTGCAAACGCCACAATTAGCTTGAATTTTGGTTGATCGCAGTTGACTGGGGAAACCCACATCTTGTGATAGAAGACCTTCGACTCGCCACTCTGCGCGGATGGGATCAGGTGCTTGTCCAGAACCTCAAGGATGTCCTCGCAGATCTTTGCAAGCTCGGCCTCAATCTTCTGGCGGTACTCCTTGATAAGGGTGACCTGCTGCTCGTTGCCCTTGCTCTCCTCCTTCTGCTCAATGGAAGTCACGATGCGCCACGAAGCACGGCGGGCACCGATAACGTTCTTGTAGGCGACCGAAAGCAGATTCCGCTCCTCCACGGACAGCTCCTGGTCAGCCGAGGCGACGGCCTTCATGTTCTCGACCATTTCTGAAGGCGGTCAGTAGGGCGAAGCGCGCACAGCGGCGGTGTGCGGGACATACCCTCATAGCGCTCGGCCTGCTCAGCGAGCGAGCTTGGCGAGGTAGACAGAGTCTTCGTAACCCATTGTGGCGGTTGCGTGCGTTCAAGTGTCTGCCGGTGATGAGATCAGTGGGTGCTCTTGAAGGGATTGTACCGTGTGCGTGGTTGTGTTTTGGAGAGAAAAATGCGACAGAAACCACACGTGCGCGGTTGGATGCAATGAGGGTGGAAGTCGAGCGCGAGAGAAGGGCATGCAGGCGTCTTGGAGGATGAAGTGAGAAGCGGCGCTCTGGACTGCCAATCGGTGTGCAGTTGCGACGATTGGCGTCGCTGCAGCGGCAAGAACGTCTTTGCGTCTCGTGTCGTCGATGCCCTGATTTGTATGAAGCTCCTGCTTCCGCGCTCTTCTCAAGTCTGCCGACCGCACCGTTGCTGCCGTCGCGCCGCTCGCTATCTCAATGTGCTCGGCCTCTCTCCGTACAAAACCAACAGCGATTGCGTAGCCGGCAGAACCGTGCTGGTGTTGATCGTTGCGCACGCACAAGGCGGGAAGGGGACAGACTCACTCTTTCAAGGTAATTTGGTGGTGAGGAGGTCTGCGTCGTGAAATCTCAAGGAGGGTGAGGGGTGCGAGTTGTCGATGAGGTGGTGGTGGAGAATAAGAGGTTCATCCGCCATGTCAATTCCAGGGTGTCTTCACGTGATCTGCTTGGACGATCACTGACACTACCTAAGGTAGACAGAACTATTGACATTGACATCTCGTTGGCGATGATGCACCGTCGCCATCTTCACAGTCGTTCCCTACACATCCCGCTGCCACACGGCCTGAATGTTCGGTCTGCTTTTGAGTCGCACTCGAAGTCCCTGTGATGCTGCTGATGCTGTGTTAATCTCGGGTCAACAGCGAGGAGGCCAATCAACACTCGTCGTGTTCTTTCTCTGATGAGTCGCTGAGTCGCGTCCTGCGCTTTGCCAAGATCTGCAACATTGCTACATCATCAAGGCACGAACGGCCTGAGATATCATGATGAGTACAGTCCCGTCTCTACACATTGGTGAGTATGATCAGTCAAGAACCTAACGGCGGCATTTCCATGAGCATCTCAGCTAACATTGCCGCATGTTCTGCTACGGTACGCTGAAATTGTCCAGACATCGAAGTTTACTTCAAGAGGAAGAGAGTTAATGTGCGCGCGTAGCCAGCCACTTTTTGCAGCATGTATGCCTGGTGCGTAAAACCCCTTTTCCTCTTTCCGCAATAAGGTATGTAGCACCGGATCCATGACTGAGTTTGTCTTATTGCTCACCACCAACACTTCTCTCCCAGGTAGCTGCTAAGTACACCAGTCTCCCTAAGATCGACTCTCCAGCACTACGACCCGCTTGTCACATCTCCTTGTAGGCTGTTGGGTCGAACGACTTGACCAACTTGTGGTTAAGTGAGAAATTGTAAGTAGCCTGCAAGCTATACGCCTCGTCGGTTGGACCAAAGATCTGCCTTGAATCTCGACCCCATTGAGGATTGTTTATTCCATCGATCCAGTCTTCCACTTCGATTACCACGCAGCCATACTTCTTGGACACACGCGGGCGGGAAGAATCGCCAAAGAAGCCTTGTGTCTCTTTGAGCGCGAATGTTCCACTATATCAGAGCACTAATTAGCAGGATTCATCCCACTCAGCGTCATGGTCATAACCTACTTCATGTTGTTACAAGTGTAGACCTGCAAAGCCTGCTGATCGGTGTATACATCGACTTGAATGCCGGAGAATGGACTTGCAAGGGTTGCCACGGGAGCTGAACGCCAGTCGACATCGCTTTCAGTATCACGATCCGTCAGGTAGCAATTATCGTACCCTACACAGCCGGTTCCGCAACTCCCAGGAAGATCGGGGGATGCAAAGTCAGCACCAAGCTGCTTCGCTGTCGTCCAGTCGTGCACGCCATGCTTCTTGTTCCTCAAGATTTTGCCAGTCGGGATCTGGATTCCATCAGTCTCTATTCTGCGTTGTGCGTATGGTGCGTGCAAAGTATAATTCAGCGCAAGCGGTGTTGAAGGGTTCTGGTACCCATCCAGGTTCCAATAGTCGTGCGAGCTCAGCATGATAGGGGTCTTCTCCGTTATGGCGATGGCGGTCATTCTCAGGTGCCATTGATAGGGCGTGAGGGTGTCTAAAAGCAACGAGAAGATCAGCGGTGGAAACAACTAATGTGGCTTGAGATACGAAGCTGCTCACATGTTACATAGGCAACCACCTCGCCGGGGAACCCTTCTTTGCCATCTGGATCGATAAGAGAGAACTGGCACTGTGTGAGTGGGAAGCATCAACGACGCTCATCATGCCTTTCCATACCGTGATCGAATCTGACGTATGAGCTACCAGTGTCCAATTCCGATAGTCCCATCCATCTGAGCCACCGTGAAGGGTATCGAGACCTCCATGATCGTTTGCATCGGTATGAAACGTCTCGCCATCGATGGAAAAGGTAGAATTTTCGATACGGTTTGCATATCTCCCAGGAACTCCATTCAGGTGAGGATGAAGCTGAGAAATGCTGTAATATGAAGCATTGTCGAAACCTAGGACGATGTCTCTTTCGACCCCATGGACGTCCATTATGAAGAGGTTCGAGATCGAAGCTGCGTAAGGCACGAACTGCGCACGAATGCCCTCTGATTGAATCTCATACTTCCCGTTTGGTAGTGCATTTGAACCATTGCTAGCAGCGTGTACAGTGGATGAGAGAGCGCAAGCAGCCACCACGACCAATTCCAAAATGCGAAACATCGTTGACAGTGCCATTAGCTCTGGTTTTTAACAACGAGGGCCTCTCTTCGAAAGGTTTCGCAACGCACGACGAGGATATTCCCAACGAGGAACGGAGGTAAAAGTAAAGAAATGTATGATTTCCAGCAGAATGTGAAAGGTGAAGTGAAAAGGGAAGAGATGATCTTAAAACAAGCACAATATCCCTGCCATAGAGCCAGATTGGCGGGTACATATGCTGTTTCAAAACGATGTGCAATTGCATGCTCCGTGTTGGGAAACCAGACCGGCGGAGCATAGATTGAATGGCGTCTTTTCGCGCCCGATATTGTTTTGTCTGCATTGCGATGTTTCCAGACGAGATCTGGACTGGAGTGGAGAGTGAAATCAAGATTCATCCCTGTCGTGGCACATTGCCCCACATGATGGACGAGCAAGGAGTTGTCCTCAGCCTGTAATAATCTGCCTTCGTCAGTAGTCATTTCGGTGAGAAGCACGCGTTGTTTTTCGAGGACGAAGTTTTCGGTGTGGTTGTAAAAGTTAACAACATGGCGTGCTCTGCTTCTGGCCTCTTGATAGAACTCTCAGCCACCGATGACAGGATCAAAGCGTTCTGCCATCATCAAATCGCCTCGACGCCTCGCTAATGGATGTAAATCATCTCACTTTCGCTTCCGCTTTCTACGACCATCTCCGTGAAGCCCGGTTGGACCACCAGACCGCGAGACAGTATTCTTCTAGCTCCCATTCCCCATGGCCATCTGCCTGAAGCCCGGTGGGACTTCCCAGCCGTGAGTCTCACAAGCCCGCAAATATCCAGTTGCGGCCTCCATCGTACCATAATCACCACCCTTTCCAGAAGCCTCCAGACGTGCGTACGGTTCCGATGCGATTGCCAGCCGGACTTGCATCAGAACCGACTCCATCGACGAGGCGCCTGACCAACCTGTGTTCGTGAGCAGCTCCATGCACATGGCGCCGCCCATAACAATATGGCCCCCACCTCCCTGCATGAGCGACAAGAAGCGTGGGCGGATCACGCGCACGTATGGCGGCGTGTAGGGAAAGTCCTTGTTGAAGTTGACTTCGAGCACAATGCTGGTGATCTTCTGCTTCTTCATGTCCTCAGACAGAGGAAGCTTCTTGCCCTTGTCCTCAAACGTATGGAAGGAATGGAGTTCAACAATCCACTGATAGGCATTCTCGATCTTCTCCGTGTCAATGTACCAGCCCAACTCTGCAATCGGCGTCGAGCTTTGAACCTTGTGCAAGTCGATGAGTTCCTTCATAAGACGCTTCGTCGTTCCAAACTGCGCATATGTCGGCACAGGCATGACAGGAAGTTTGCTGAAATCGAGGGATCCTGGAACGAAGTCGGTGTTTGGTTCTGCCTTCTTCTGCAGATTTGTTGGTACGTTCTGGATGGGATCCGGAATGATTGGAGCAGACTCCATTTGCTCGTCAAACAGAATCTCCAGATCTTCCACGTCAGTTGCGACGCTAGCTCCATCCTCATCGTCATCAAGTACAACTGGGTTGCTCTGTCCGCCAAGGAGCTTCAGTTTCTTGAGAGGCCGCGGGTGGTTGAGCTGGTTCTCCTTGACCTCAGCAGTTCGAACTGCTTTTCCCGACTTGATTGCCGCAGCTGGTATGATGATACTGGTTCCGGAGAGGCCTTGTGGTGTGCGAGCTGGATCTTGTAAATGAGCATGCTCAGGCTTGAGCTCCATATCAGGAATCTTCAGAGTCTCCACCTAGAGTTGGGATGAACGGTCAGTGATGTCTCATACAATTGAGGCAGAATCCGAAGCACGGCCCCCGAGACCACGGCATTCTGCATGTGCAGAGGCCTTTCTATTGCTTGAAATGCTCGCCTCTGGGGGATAGAGAGCTTGAGACTGCCTTTGTATGTATATCGCGCTTCATTGTACTCACCGAATGATTGACTTGAACAAACAAGTACCGAGTTTGGATCCAGTCAAGCTGCTTGACAACCAGGTGTGGACTGCTGCTCGTGAACTCTGCTGGTGCGTTGACGATCTCATTCAGAGCCATGGCAGAAGTGATATTCAAGACACTGCTTGGCCAAGCTCCTGGCTGGATACCACCGGGACCCCCATAGCCCACGTGCCTAATTTTCACTCGATTAGCAATCGTTCTCGGAGGACGCTCTTTCAAGCACACGACAGCCCTGCGACTGCCTGGGTCATTGTTTGTTCTCAAGAGACAGCACTTACATTCCAGAATATCCCATCGATGTCTGCGCCTGCTGCGAGTGGTACACGCCATCGCCGTACGCTCGTCCGTGGTCTGCGCGTTCGAAGTTTAGGCCCTCACGTATGATCATGTGCCAATTAGCCATCGGAGAGCCGTGCCATGCGAACAGGGTTGGGTGTTTGAGTTTGAGACGAGTGGCAGTCTCACGCACTTCAGTGACAAAGCGCTGCTCCTTATCAGGGGCTCCCATTGCAAACCGGAACTGCATCTGGCCTTTCATTCCGTACACTCGCTCCTGCTCCTTGCCGGATGCGGTTGGCTGTGCACTGCTCTGATTTGCGATCCTGTCGCCATCGACTTGCATGATGCAGGATCGATTGCTCGCAATGACCCAGCGGAGCAGACTCAGCGCATGCGGTTCAATGCGATCGACCCAATTGGAGAGGTCTGCTGGATGTCTTGAGGAAAGGTACTCTCGCATGGCCGTCACAGTGGGGAGGGTGTCGAGAAGCCTGCATATCGCGATGCACTTGTCGCCATGGTCAAGATCTGCAAAGTTCTGCTCGTAAATTTGAAAGGTCGCTGGCACCCATTGCTGGACAACGGGGCTGGCCTAAAAGAACACAAGTGTCAGCGATGTCGTAGACGAAAAAGATAGGCCAAAGGAATCGATACTCTGTCTCCGAGAACACAGCGTATTAGATACGCACAGAGACCCTTCAATTGGTAAGGTCTTTCGTGTGTCAACGAAGCAGGGATTTTCTTTTGCTGTACTTACAGGTCTGGTGGCGGCGGGAGTTTGCGGGGTTGCCGCGCTGTTCGGCAGAGCGTTTCGCTGCTGCTTCATGATGACAGGGCTGTCGATGGTGATTGTGGGGAAGAACGTGTGGTCGTTGACACGACAGTGAAGGTCCATTCCCTCTTGAGATTCACAATGGAGTATGATCCAAGTGCCTGAAGGTGAAGTGCATATATTAGCAGGTTGGAGACTAAGAAGATAGGGGAAAGCGTCATACCTCTTCGGACAGGGGTTTCGCCGCCGCCGCTCTCGAACATGAGCTCCAAAGTTGACTGATTAAAGCGGACCTTGTGGGTAGGGTATTCCTTCTTGGCAACAGGAGGTCTGGCAGCAGGCTGCTGGGCAGCAGTGCGCGCTACTCTATACGCCGCCATTGGATCCACGACATTGTAGGCGGATGAGTCAATTGGAGGAACCATCAGATCGAGACCATCCGGAAAGCTCTTCAACTTCCGCGCAGCGGCGCTGTTGTAGCAGAATGACACGAGCAGATCCACCACATACGGCTGAGCCATGACCTCATGCTCAATGCTTGGACCAAAACCAAGAGATAGCAGCTGGAATAGGCACAGGCCTCGATCGCAGACATATGGCTTGATTGCTTCAACGTCACCCTCGAGCTTTTGATGGCAGACGAGACAGAAGTCAGTGCAGCGCACGAAGTGGCGGAGCATGAACTGCATGGCCAGCAGTGGGAAAGAGTATTGCTTTGTGTCGCGACTGCCGTAGTGGTCGGCATTAACGATGTCTGGAAGCTTTTCGTTTTGGCTCTCCGGCTCGAAGAACTTGTTGGGAATGGCGTTTTGATCCTCCGCTCGAGCGCTGGACATGTGCTGATACCAGCCTTCCGCGCCTTGCCAGTCCATTCCGATGCCACGAAAGCGAAGAATCGGTACCTACGAGGAGGAATGTCAGTAAACTCGCTTTTCGAGGTCGTAGAAATGTTCAAAACGTGGAGAGGCCGGCCCGTTGGTAGGGTTGGTCGTCTCGCTAGTGAGAGCTTGATTGCCATTTGAGAACGTCTTTGGCTCGTCACTGTACTTACAAGGCGCTCCTGGAGCATTTTCGCAAGTGGCCTCGAAATGAAAGTGTCGCGAATAGACGATTCGAGGTTGTCAGCCTGTGGAGTCGAGAGTGGGCCGTCCTTGCGCACAACGCTGAAGGTCTTGATCGCTTCCTGTAGCGTGGGCTTGTAGCGCTTGCAAGTAACGACACGCATGGCGATGTTCGAACCCAGATGATGGCTATTAAAGCCTTGAAACTCCTCGTTGGTCTTGTAGCCGTTGGGATACTGAATGACGAGGACGAGGTACTCTGCAGGCTCAATCTGCCACGCCTGCATTGCTTCCTGGGAGATTCCAAGCTTCGCAACACGTACGGAGATGGTCACATATGAGTTGGTACCGTCGAGAAGATGGCCAAGATGGCCAACTTTGAAACCAGCTTCCTTGGCTGCGCGCAAGTCCGATCGAATGCGTTGTCGAAAAGCTCGGCTGGAAACTGACGATCTGTTCGATAAGGAGCCCTGCGCTGCTGATGAAATGCTATGTGACGGCACGGAGATTTCGAAAGCTTCATGATCGGAGTCGTAAATATCGTCCTCGTCGTCGAACTGCTCTTCATCGTCATACTGGGAGTCTTGCATTTGCAAATCGCCATCTCTATCGACTTTCCGCGAGAGAGCAGCGGAGACGATGTCCAGAAGCTCGAATACTGTCTTCCGGTCCTTTCCGCGCACGTCCTGGATGACACTGGAGACGTCTTGAGACGTGTTGGGGCCGCAGAACAGCATGTACTCATGGGACTTGGGGTATTCACCCAGATCAGTCACCATGGCAGTGACCGCGATGGGATACCCAGCGGCGTTGGTGAAGGTGAAGTCGAACATGCCATCGTCGTCGCCGGGCTTGACATCTGAGATTCCTGCTGGAAGAATGCCTGCGCGGACAGTGGCCAAGTCGGCCATGTACTGGCGGCGTGGCATTGTGTGAGTAGCTTCCGTGATGGGGCGTGCTCTGGACAGTTGAGAAGCTCAGACAGATGTTGTATGGATGATGGTGCTGTCCAGGAAAGGTTGTAGAGTTCTTGGGTAACGGCCGGGAAGGTGCGGGATTGCAAGTCGCGGTCGGGTGCCTATTTGTGAATAGCCATGCAGTGATTGTTGCTTGTTGAGTTTTGAAAGAGCAAATGGAAGATGCGAGTCGCGTAACAAGCGAGTTGAGGACCTACGAAAAAGGCGATGGATGATGGGTGTTGCTGTGGGTGTCAAGATGGGACAAGGAGCGCGGCCTACAAGGTGAGGTGCATGTGTCTGTGCCTGTGCCTGTGCCTGTGAGCGCGATAGGTGTGAAGAAAGGAGCTGGATGATCCACGCTGCCTCTGTCACTGCCGAAGATCAATAATGCAAACGGTGCAGTTGCCTCCCTCTCGCGAGTGCGAGTGCGGGAGGAGCAAACAGGGTGCGGGTGCTGCCTGCGTGCAGGCAGCAGAAGCTTAATGAGAACTTCGGCGGCCTATAGTTCTATCTTTGCATGTGACAGTGATCGACGTTCCACTTTCGCGCGTGTACAGCTGAAGTAGGAGAGGAGTAGTATATGGTATCTCTAGTATTGATGAAGTGGAGGAAGAAGAAGTCATTGAGCAGCCATGGCAGTAACTCCAGCGACTACACCGCTCACATCAAAAGTCGAGCCACAGACACCACACGTCTCGGACAGCAGCATCCAGCCCTTCCTGCAGGTCGACTTCGACCCAGCAGAGTACCTCAATAGCACGCTCCCGGCCCTGTCGACCTCGTCCACGACAGCTCGCGGAAATCGCGCCGTCCCTCTAGCAGACCTCTCCTCCCAGCTGCAGACGCTGCTGTCCCAACTCAATGCGCAGACCTCGAGGCTCTCCAACGCTTTGACACAACTCACTGACGAGATAATACGGAGCGGCAGTCGACTGGCGTACGAGGTGGAAGTGCTGAGAGGAGAGACTACAGGGCTGACTGACACCTTCGAGAACGACCTAAAGAAAGACATCGAGGTATTCTCTCCGCGAGACGCACATGCGAACAGTCACGCCCGTGAGGCGCTCGCAGACGAGACATTGAACGATGGCCAAGCTGATACAGCAAATGTCACTGAAGATGCGACTTCAACGGAGCCAGACTTTCTGGATCGATTGCGTACCTTGACTACTGTTCGTGGACGTCTGGACGCCGTCATAAAAACGTTTGGGTCTGCCATGCAGTGGCCGCTCGCTCCCTCTGAGCTATCCCTGGCTTCATCTCTGATCTCCGTCTCCGCACCAGACGCTGGTGACGACAGCCGAAGCCGGGAGCAGAAAGGCAAGGAGTTCGCTGAAAGCCTTCGCAGCGAGGTCAATGCTCTTCTTTCAACAGGAGCTGAAGGTCTTGAGGCGGCCAGTGCTCGAGTCGAGGAGCTTCGTACGCTGGCCGAAGTTTGGAAAGGAACGGCAGAGGAGAAAGCACGTCTCAAACTTGTGGATTCTCTGCAGAAGCTTGTCGACAACAAGGAGAAAGCTGTTGGCAAAACCAATGGCCAAAACGGAAGGAAGCCTGGAGTTGAATCGGCGCGCAATTATGACCTCCGCTACGGCAGTGCTGGTTCATCGCAGCTAGCCAACGATGGAGGGAGTGGATATGGCTTCCTGCATAATCTAAGAAACCAAATGTATGTCGACTGAGCACCGTCTCAACGAAGCTCGAAAGACGCCCATATCAACAATCTCAGTACTTTGTGCCATCTGTGGGGCCGGCATGCTTCACCAGCTGGCATCGGTGCCACGCTGCGGAAGCGGACACTTGCCCAAGCGAACTCCGTTCGCAAAGAGATGGTGAACGTGATATACCGTATCTTATGGCCGGCGTTTGGATGCCCGATTACACACTGATGCAAGTTGCAGCGATTCGACCATCTTGATGACGCTCGCTGCCGATTTCGCGTCAATGATTTTGATGCGAATGCAAGGGTTGAGGTAAGCAGAATCATCTTCTTCGTCAGACTACCGATCCATTTCTCGTTCGTGTTCTCAGTTCACAGGCAATAACCAATGTACAACATGTGATGCAGTTCACCATGATTGCCGGTTTTGCAGCGAGTCGGCGCCAAGCGTGATAGGCCTGGATGCTGCATGCGGGTCCGAGGTGGTGCCCGGGCAGCTTACCTCAACGTAGCTCTGTCAACTACAAGATCGCCCAACTATAGCTGTCCAGGAAACACAATGCAAAAGCAAGTTGCCTACTTGACGTGAACCTTCCAGCTCATGTGCTGAGCCACCTTTCAAAGAGATCACCACGAGGAGTATCACCTACCATGGCAAGTTCAGAGCCCGCCGGAGGAGCTTCAATGCTCAATCCTTACAATACGCGAACATCTCCGTTCTACTCCACTGTGACGCATTCAACCGGACCTTGCACAATAGTGACCACTGCTGGGCAGATTGGAGCACGTTCGGACGGAAGCATATCATCTGACCCGGTCGAGCAGTACTCACAGGCAATTGACAACCTCAGACGATGTCTAGAAGCTGCGGGAGCACGAGTGGAGGATATTTTAAAGCTCACGTATTACATCGTCAACTATGACTACACGCAACCGCTGCATCGTCCTGCTCTCATGGCCTTTCTCGGTAACCACAGGCCAGCTTCGACTCTAGTCCCGGTACAACAGCTGGCCGCACCACAGTTTCTCTTCGAGATCGAAGCTACAGCTGCCATTCCGCAGCACCCACCGGAGAGCGTTGATGTTGTTGTCGTCGGTGCTGGATTGAGTGGACTGCAAGCCGCCGTCGATCTGCAGAAAGCCGGTCTGAAGGTGAAAGTGCTGGAGGCTCGGGATCGCGTAGGCGGCAAGACATGGTCCCAACCAGCTCAACGAAGCATGTGCGACGTCGGCGCCGCGTGGATCAACGATACCAACCAGTCCAAGATGTTTGCATTGGCTCAAAGATTCGGTCTTGAGACTGTTAAGCAAAACACTGAAGGTAGCTTCATATGCGATGCCGGTATCGGCAGCCATAAGACCCATCCATATGGTAAGTTGCTACCGGACGACAGTGATCAGGTCGAGATCGAAGACATCATACGAATTCGGAACATTTTTGAGGAGACCTGCCACAAGATTGATATTTACGACGTTTTGACATCAGGACAACGAATACGCGAGGACTTAGACGACATTACTTTCGAGCATTGGTTGAAGGATCTAGGATGCGGAGAACACGCGCTGAATTCGCTCAAGGTTGGCACAAGAGCCATGCTTGGTGTAGAGCCATCCGAGCTTAGTGCTCTGTACTTTCTTGATTACTGCAAGTCTGGCGGTGGTTATATGCAGATGCGATCAGATCTCAAGAATGGCGGACAGTACCTGCGTATTGCCAAAGGAACTCAATCGTTCAGCAAAGGCCTGGCTGAAGAACTTACTCCGGAATCCTTGATATTGATGTCGCCCGTGCGCACAATCGAGCAGAGAGATGGCCGTGTCCGGGTCACCTCAGCAAGGGGAACGTTCGAAGCAAGCCACGCTATCGTTTCTGTTCCGACTCCTATGTACAATGAGATCAACTTCGATCCACCATTGCCAAAAGAGAAGATCGAGCTTGCGAACTCGACAAAATTGGGAGATTACTGCAAGATGATCGTTTTCTACAATAAGCCATGGTGGCGCGAACACGGCCTTTGCGGCATGTCTCAATCATCGAACGGGCCAGTCGGGGTAACAAGAGATAGCAGCGTAGACGGAGATAGTCACTACAGCTTGACAACATTTCTCGTTGGGCAACCGGCTCGAGAGTGGATGAAGCTTTCGCCAGATGGCCGCAGGAAAGCGGTGCTGGAGCACATAGAGCAGCTTTTCTCTCCTTTTGCCACTGTGGAAGCTCCAATTGAAGCCGTTGAACAGATATGGAAGAATGAGCAATGGTCTCAAGGTTGCCCGTGTCCAGCTATGGGGCCAGGAGGATTGACAAAGTTTGAAAAGGTGCTAAGGGCTCCAGCGGGTTGTATTCACTTTGTTGGCACAGAGACTGCATATGAGTGGAAGGGTTACATGGAAGGAGCGGTCAGATCTGGCGAACGAGGTGCCCAGGAAGTGTTGGCAAGTCTTGCTCATTCCTCATAGAGTTGTTGGGGAATATTGTATTCGACGGCTGTGTATCTTGGCCTGAGAGTCTATGCGGTGAACTGTTGCGCACGTTGTGTGCGCTGAAGATGGGAGAACACTACGCCACATATGTCCATCGTATCGGCCCTTCACGTACTCGAAACTGCTCCATTCCTTGCGAAGGACTCCGCCGTTCAACGACCAAGAGATCTCATCACCGGAACGCTGGCTCGGGGCTAAATCCTGGGTCTGCTCGTTGTCTTGGTGGTTTTTGCAGTCTTGCACTACTCCGTACCCTTTCCATCGAATGCTTCTTGAAACGGGCATTATTGAATCATGAATGTCAACATGCTGTCAAAGATTCTCTCCATGCCAATTTTTTTTTTGCAATGCTCTTGAAACCGCCTGGAAAATGCCGTACTTCGTGTGTGCGACATTCAAATTCGATTGAGCCTGAAGTATATTCAACTTGCCAGGTCCTTCGCTCAATTAATTGAAATAGGAGGTTGGGTAGACTGACTTGCATCAGAAATCAAGAAGGAAGTTTCGTTTTTGTTTCTGGTCTAGGTAGTTCTAACCATCCTCGGCAGGAGTGGGGCACTCGAAATCAAGTTGACCGACGTTCCCTTCGATATACCTCCAAAACTCCAGCTCTCCTAATCAACCTGAATGGCTGACCTCTCGACTTGCCCGCCACTGACACGGCAGTCCGTACAGGCTGCTCACAAACGCATCGAATCCTACATTTACCGGACTCCCATTGCAACATGCGAAACAATCAACGCAATCGCCTGCAATTCCCAATCCGAGAGGCACGACGGCCAACCCGAGGGTGATGTTTCTGCTGCGAATGCAAAGCTCAATGTCAGGCTTTTCTTCAAGTGTGAGAACCAGCAACGAATCGGAGCTTTCAAAGCGAGAGGTGCATTCCATGCTCTTGGAAGATTGATTGAAGAGGAGGGCCTAGAGAGTGTAAGACGAAAGGGAGTCGTTACCCACAGCAGTGGAAACCATGCCCAAGCTCTTGCTTTGGCCGCAAAGACGCATAATATTCCAGCACATATCGTTATGCCAACAATAAGCACACCTTCCAAAATTGCAGGTACCCAAAGTCATGGAGCGAACATCATTTTCTCTGGGTCCACAAGCGATGAGCGGGAAGCTGTAGTTGCAGACGTGATCAACAAAACCGGAGCAACTCTTGTACCTCCTTATGATCACCCAGACATCATTTTAGGGCAGGGTACACAAGCTCTTGAATTAGAGCAGCAAGTCCTCGATCTGCTCGCTCAGACACCGAGTTTGGGTGTGAATGGCAGAACAAAGCTTGATGCGGTCATCGCACCCATAGGAGGCGGCGGCATGTTGAGTGGCATATGCACAGCATTACATGGCACTGGCATCAAGGTATTCGGAGCCGAGCCGAACTTCGAGGGCGCAAATGACGCTGAGCGTGGTCTCAAAGAAGGGCTTCGAATCGAAAGGGTGAAGACGCTTACAATTGCTGACGGCTTAAGGACTCCAGTTGGAAGTATCCCGTGGAGTGTAATTACCGATAAGGAGAAGCTTGAGGGCATCTACAGCGTCAGCGAAGAGCAAATTAAAGCTGCGCTGAAGCTCGCAATGGAGAGAGCTAAGCTTTTTATCGAGCCGAGCGCTGCTGTGCCCCTAGCGGTAGTGCTATTCAACGAGGAGTTTAGAGAAATGGTAGAAAGAGAAGCTGGTGAGGCGGGCTGGAACATTGGTGTTGTGCTGAGTGGTGGCAACACTACTGTAGAAGCTATCTCTAAGCTTTTTGCTGCTCCGACCAAGACTGAGGAGCGGGCAGAAGCAAAGATCGATATCGATGGGGAACGAGTGGCTGAGAACGTTGCAGGATAAACAGATAATATCTACAACTGCACTTACAATCATCCTAGAACAAAGTTCCTGGAAATGCTTTGGTTTTTTATAGATAGAGTGCTCGGAAGATCTTACAACAATCTGCGATTGGAGAAGATGTGCTCTTGCTGGCCACAAGGAGTCGCAATTCTATGCTTTCATGCTCAAGTATGGCATTATGATACACCTATTGTTTTATATATACAAAAGCTCCGAGGCTTTTTGTACTTTGTACACAGGGTTGGGTCCCACCCATTCCATCCACTAGGAGCACATCTTACACGGGTAACAGTGCTCTCTTTGATGTCTTGCTTCGACACGCGTACGATTCGCTGCCGAAACAATACCACTGGACTTCTCAGGAGAAGCCCAAGTATTTGACGTGCTTGCCAGCCGTCTGGGACAGCGCTTGAGACTGTCTTTGGACATCGCCAAAGCAGCTGCCTGAGCAGGAATCAGGAGTTAAAGTGGCCAGAGCAGCTGCGTTTCCTGGCCATCGAGATGCTCGGGAAGAAACCCACTCTCCAAGCAGCATCAGCATCAGCCCATACAATATGGCACCTGTCATATCTCTCAGTTATCCTGTCCCCACAGCTTCTTCCTTTCCTGCCTGGCCTGTCGCGCCTCAGTCTTCCGCCGTCCCCATCTCGATTTCACCTCCTCCAGCTTCAAATCCTGCTCCTTCTTGATCTCCGGAGCCGAGCAACATAAGCTAACAAAGAACTGAGAGCAACCAAACTTCTCCGCCAACCTCACTCGCGTCCACTGTCTCGGATCTTCTGCTCGTAATTTCCGAATTTCATCAATCTGTTCCTGCTTGAGGTGGTACTTCTTCTCGTACTGCGGCCGTACGGTTGGTAGGGTCTCTGCTGGTGGAGATACATGTCCTAGCTTTCTCGCCGCCAACGAAGCCAATATTGAAGGTGCAGGTTTCGGGGCAGATATGGATGTGGGTGTTGACTGCTTGTGTGTAGATACGGGCGTTTCTCGTTGCTGTAATATTGCTCTTCTGGGGTCTGATGAAGGTAGAAATTTGGCGGGAGTGTGGTAGACATTGGGTGCGCTTGACGGCGGATTGAAGATGATATGGTCCTGTTTCTCCGTCTTGGACGGCGCAAATGAAGAGTCCGCTTTCACGCGGAGCAATTTTCTCGTCCGTCTGTATGTTGCAGCATTGCGGCGACACGTCCGGCAGACAAAATTCGCGGCATCTGGTGAGGATATTGACGGGCGCAACGCTGATGAAAGGAAAGACGTCGTCATTGGATGGAGGGAGCTGGTGGTCGCGTGCGGTGTGGTGATGCTTTGAAAGGAGCATCTCGAACAAAGTTGAAAGTAAGTTTGGCCAAAAGTCGGCGCTCTGCGATGCGCCTTCATTTGGCCACTGGAGCGGACAGACCTCACCTCTTCACATCGTGAGCTACAGTGCTTGATGAAAAGCATTACAACATGTCTTTGATATGACTGAACAGCATAGTACTCTCGCGATACCGGATCTACATGCAGGTATGATGTCAAACTCGGAAGCAGCCTTTCGATCATTCAACCAAACTCAGCTGCACTCTTACCGTCCGACACACAGCAATCATGGCACCATCTGCCTTTTCAATATCTTTAGATTCTCCAGAAACGGCGTTGACTCTGTCCCGGAAGGATGGAACATCAGCAGTCAAAGAACAGCATCCAAGCGCGTGGCCAAGGGAGAGGAGTTTATCTATACCGTTGGATGTGCTTGAACTGCGGCAGGCGCGGAAATGGGGATGCGGAAACGCTAGAGGAGGTTTACTGTAAGCAGTCGAGTACCCAGAACGAGTTGTGGAAGGATATCGTTATACCAAGCGCTTCGCGGCTTGTTGAGAAGGTTGAAGGTGTGATTGTCGTCTGAGAGGATGATATCATATCGTCCGCAGGGCGATGCATCGCTAATATACCTATGCACAGTAGTGTACCACCAGCGATCATCTTCTCAATCATTCTTCAGGGCATCGTCCTCTTCCGTGTATAATGCCTCACCTCAACCAAGTAGCACATCAAATGCGTCACATCCACACATTGACCCAGAACAAAATCGTATCGTCACCTTGTAAAAGCCGTCTCGTTACATCTCCTTCATCCACACGAATCGTCATTACAATCACTCGCCTTCCTTGACGACAGGGGGCGGGTTGACACTCTGACTAGCGGTCCTCCTGCCCCAAAACCACCCTCCGACAGTCGAAGGCGGTGTCTCCGTCTTCTTCGGCACGGAGATCGAGTTCGCCTTCTCCTCTGCAGGCGTAGTCACTGCTGTGCTTTTCCCACTGCCACCATGACTATCCTCGAAGTAAGGAGTTGGAGGGAGGTTGAAGACAGAGCCCGTGCGTGCCGCTTCGGCCTCAGCTCTAGCAGCTTGAGCAGCTTGCCAACCTTTTGCTGCGTCTGCCTTGGCACTATCCATCTCAGCTCGCAAATTGTTCAGGGCTTCATCTTGCTTGCGTCTGCCAACCGAAAGAGCCTTCCGAAGCTCGTCGACTTCTTGCCGGGCTTGAGCCTCCGCCGTCTTGGCGTTGACCAGCTCAAGCAGGAGCGCCTCCTCCGGAACAGACTCATGTTGAGGAGTGGCAAAGACCTCCTGCGTAGCCAGACTAGAAGTTCTCTTAGAAAATCCTCTCCGCTCTTTGGCAGACATGCCACCTGCAGAAGGAGGCTCGATAGCCGAAGGCGGCGTTGCAACGATATCCGGGGTTGACCTGTAAGGTGGAGTAATAGAAGAAGGCGTTCCCTCTGGCGATACGTTGTCCGCGAACCTTGAATTTGGTAAAGGCATGTCAGTTTGAAGCATGGGTGGGGTCCGTGAAGCGCGCAAGCTCTGCACAGAAGAGCTCGAATCCCGGCGTCCCAGTCTTAGCTCGCGAAGACCACCACCAGAACCAGTAGGCATACTGGTCTTCCTGCTTTCTGGCCTGCCGTCATTATGCCTATTCGTTGTCGGGGCATCGCTCAGGCTCTCAGCACGCGCAAGTCTCTCTTTGCGATCTACCGACCGGGCTTGAGCCTTGAGCTCCTGCAATTGATGTTCAAGTTTTTGCCTCGCTTTGTACTCATCAGCGACTCGCACCCTCAGCTCCTTGACTTCCGAACGGAGATCCTCGCTTTCTGATTGGAAAGCACTGACGGACGCCTCTGCAGACTCTAGGCTGGCAGTCAATTCTCTGGTCTGAAACTCGGCGCCAGCTAATTGTTCGCGCGTGCGCGCTAGGGTAGTCCGCAGTTGTGCTTTCGTTTCAAGGCTGGTTGAGAATCTGACGCTCGTTTGCAAGCGCTCTTGCATCTTCTCTACCAGATCTTCCATTTCGTCCTTTGGCTTTTCGGGATCTTGTCCAGCTTCGACGTCTTTGCGACTGCCGACACTGAACGGCCGTCCATTTAGTGATCCTTCGAGCTCTTCCCTCTTTCGCGGCGGAGCTGGCATTGTTCTCCGCCGGTCTTCCTTGTCAGGCTTGCGCAGCTTACCAACAATCTGCCTCATAGTGCGATGGTCCTCGCTGCGGTCTTCTCGCTCTCTTTGTAGCATTGCTGCAAGTTGTGAATGTTCTCTCTGCATCTCACCAATCGCTACAAGTAGATCCTCGATCTGTGCGTGAAGCTCTTGTTGCTCCCGGGCATGGCTTGGCATAATGGACTCTGCTTTCGACCTCATGCTCATTGAGTCCGCCACGCTTTCTCGCATTGCTGCGTTACCATCCGAAGTATGTGCTTCGAGTTCGGTAGGCGCGGTGGAAGCTAAGCTGGCAGCACCAGATCCAGTGGTGGAAGTGCTGTCTTCGCTACCGGTGCTGTCTGTAGCTAGAGTAATGCTCTGCTTACTTGGGCTCCTTCTCAGGAAATTTGTTGGCCTGCCGAATATGCCCATGCTTCCAGCAGGAGCAGCGTCCTTCTCTGCCGACTGCGGAGATAATGTTGTGACACTCGGGTTTGGTGCATGAGTCGTAGCGGCTTTGCTTGGTGTAGCCGCATGTCCAGGAGCCCAAAGTCGACCCAGGAATCTTCCAGCGGCAGCTTGGACATCCGGCAAGAATCCTGCACTTTGTCCAACTGATTCGGAAGACTTGTTGTCGAATTCCTTCTCCAACTCCGCAAGACGTGCAAATGTCACAATCTCGCCTAGGGAAGTGAAGTCGTCAACAAGCTCATCGGCATCGCCGCCATAGCAGTCCCAGAGCTCGCGTCCGAGCAGGAGCTGCATGACTTCCTCGAACTCGGTTGTGGCAAGCATCCTCTCCTCGTGTCGGCGCATGAGTGCCAAAGCGACACGCATCACAGTCTCGTTTGCTCCTTCGGCGAAAATTACATCATAGATTCGGAAGAGCATCTGTAGCGGACAGGTAACGGCAAAGCACGATAAGAACCATTGCGATAGGTACGCGGGCTCGATGCCGAGTTCCGCAAGGTGATTGTGCAGTTTGGCGTGGTGTTGTTTGAGCAGTGCAGAAAACTGGTAGATACGCATGTGAAGCCCGGACAACGAAGGTAAGAATGAAGGTCGGAGTGAGTAGTGGTCCATGAGGCTGTGAGATGTTAGCTTGGATTTCTCCAATTTCCGCAAACTGCTTACCGAACGAGAACACAAAAGGCATCACGCTCTCCCATGTTCATTAGCAGTGGTCCTACCAAGAAGCCCAGTCCCTGACAGTACCCGATGTCCTTGTCTTGCAGCGAAAAGCACTTTAGTACTCTGCCCAGCATCTTCTGACCCTCGCCTTCCGCATCCCGAAAGAGCTCAACTCCAGGGAAGCTGCGACCGACATCTTTGTTAATGATGCCTTCATACGGACTCTTTTCGTCCACCAGCTTCTCAAATGCTTCTTCAAGATCTCTATCGCGTGCTCCTGCCATGGAATTCCACACAACGCCACGGAGAGGTGGTGGGATACCGGATCGAATCTTGGTTGTGGTCAGCGTTGGGAGTCGGACAGCGGTAGACGGGTAGTCTTGGACAAGCGCTGCCCAGAACTCCAGTTCGGTCATTGGTGGTAGCTCTGCCGGCAGTCCGACGTCTGAGGCCAGGCTGTATCGTATAGACGGCGCGTCTCGCTCTGCCACCAACTTCTTCAAATGTGCCATGCTAGGTGGCCGGCTCGCTGCTCGTGCTCGAGCGAATGGACGACCCTTGCCTGAAGTTGCCTTTGGATCCAGAGCAAACTTTGCATTTTCCTGTTCGAGTCTGGCGAGGAGAAATGCGGTGGACTCGTCTTCGGCGCCCTCTGGAATGCTTTTGTCCTCCTTCTCCTGCTCTTCAGTCTTGTCCAAGACTGACCAGTCCACCTGAGATTGCAGCTCCTCCTCCGATGAGCTTGCAGATGCGCGGTGGGTGGTATCGATACTGCTCCTCGCTGTAAGTGCTGGTGTGTCTAGACCAGGTTCGAGCATATCGATTGTGTCCAGGGTTGAGTTCGTCTCTCTTCTCCTCTGCTGGAGCCTATATTCATCGTCTGCTTGAAGATCGGAGTTTTCTCGTGTCCAGCTTTCACGCTCCGTGTGCAGCTCCATGGCAGACATGGGCACGACCGGAGACTCACTCGCGGTGTCGAACAGCGTGTTGTGGCTGAATCTGTCTGACGAAGGCCATTTGTTCTGCAGAATGTCAAGACTGCTGACTTTACGCAGGTGTCTTTTGGCACTGTTCACGCGTGGTGTTGCCATTGCGTCGTCCACTTCCACCTCTTCTGTGCTTGGATGTTCTTCTTCTGCAACGCTCGATTGTGATAGCGCGACCGATACGAAGCTGTCGGTGGACCTGTGAGGGTCGTCTCCTGCGTGTGCTAGTGGGGAGACAGCAGTGGGAGTGTCTGGCGAGGAGAGGTGGTCGAGGGATGGATCGTGCAGAGTCGTGGTCGTAACGAACACGGGCTGCTGAGTCGCGACAACCGGCGTGGAGAGCACGTCGTCGACGTCAGAAAGCGAAGTTTCCGGCGTTACCATGCGTGGACTTGCAATCGTCTCCTCAACGGTGGTAGCGGACCCTGAATCTGCTGTAGATATGTCTATCGATGTTAGAGGAACATGCTCCGGGGTGGATGAGTCGATTCGCGTCGTATTGATCTTCTCTTCTTTCTCCTCGACTTGAACTTCGTCTTCGTCCTCCTGATCGTCTTCTTCCTCGTCGCTCAATGGAGGTAGTGCGGCCTTGGGCGCAGTGTGGGCGTCGAGCAGCGAAGACCTCGGTGAGACCGCTGAGCTCAGTGTTTCAGGAAGTGGCATTTCTGCCTCCACCGCTGAGCTCTCCATCATATTGTTGGCTCACTGGACAATCCCTCCTCCTCTGCAATCTCAACTCCCAAAGGTCTGCTCAACGGTTCCTCTGCCGGCAGAGTCGAGCCGTGAGCATGGATGTCTCTTCTCGCGGTAAGATTAGAAAAGCTTCCTTGAACAAAGCTCTCGCAGCAGCGTCCTTCGTCTTGCGAACGACCTCGAGGAGAAGTGTAGGAATACAACGAGTGACAGCAGCAGATCGCTGAGCTGGTATGGCAGCGCCCACACGAACGAGGGAAGCCCACCGGCGCGTCTGCGGATTTAGCTGTTTTCTTAGGTCGTCGATCATCAGGGGCTCCTGAGGGTGGCCAGCCAATAGCAGTCCGCATGTGCCGCGCCATTATCAAACCTCCTGAGATCCTCTCGACCGCACGGTATCTCTCTAATAAGTCAGCTGGTCTCACTCTGCACGCCTCTCTTTCGCCAGCAAACATTGCAGGTCTTGCAGAACGGGAAGGGTCCACATACTCTCCTGACGGCTTACCCAGGCGATTGGGCGTGGAAGACTGGGAGAGGGCTGATGCCAGCACCGCTTGAAACCACAGACAAACTTGAAACCACGTATAGTTCTTCATCGACATTCAACGAGTCACGAGACACGACGATGTGTGAAGTGAGAAGTACCTTTCCATCGTTTTGCCAGCTTTGGGACAATACCAGGTTGATGTCAAACTTTTTCATTTTTCTACAGGTCTGACGCCTTCGCCAATCGTCAAGAACATAATATAGCTGGACAAAGCATCTCGAGTGAGCTAGCATCTCGAACATACGGGTTGCGTTATTGACGAAGTCAATTGCAAGTGCCCCTTCATATCATCATGCATCTTCTCTTTAAGGTCGTCAAACTTATCACTGCAAGAGAGACGAACATCTTTCATATCGATGATGATGCCAACAATTGCATCGCAATTGTTGTGGATGTCGCGATCCGGCGCTTGCAAATGGGATTTCTTGCTCCTGCAACGCCAGACAGACTCTTTCCAGTCTTCGCCGTCAAACCAAATATGGTGCGTGGAAAAGCTATCGAGATTGTTCAACTTTACTCGAATGGCGACGATCATGTCTCGCCATATGGACAGCGCTCTGCGGCATATGTGCGGAGATTCTGATAGAGCTGGCGATATGACTATCATGCATGATCGGTATCTCCATCAGGGTCGAGTGAGGTTTCTTCGGGATAGTTCTCTTGACGAAGCCACGGTCATCGAAAGCATGAGGAGCCTTTCGCTTGCCAAAGTCCTTCAAACAATGGCAGGGAGTTTTAGATGGTCGAAGTCATGAGTGAGCCTCATATTGACGGCTCTGACAGGAAATTCGGGTGGAAGGTGACGATGGATCTTCTGTAGGAGATGGTATAGCAGAAAGACAAAGCGGATTGGATTTCATGACTTTCTACGAGCTGCTTTCTGATTCAAGAATCAGTCCATGTATAGAGAGCTGAGGAATATTACATACCAGATAGCAGTCTTTCAATGCCATGAACTCTCTCGCGCACATGTCCTTCTTTGCGTTCTGATAGTTCGCCGCCACGCATTTGCCATAGTATGCTCCCTGCACGCTGTCAGAGCTGCTTTCTGGGAGGTGATAAGACGAGACAAGCCTCTGCACTACACCTTGCAGTCGCCTCTGCAAACTTCTCAATTGGTCTCGTCCTGCCCGGCATGTTGATGGGATGAAGAACGTGGATGAGGAAACGGGACGCAAAGTGAAGACGTCAACATTCCAGGTTGTTACGGAGTAAGTCGAGATCCCATTGGTGCCTTTTGACGGAAGCTAGTGGGCGATTGCAGGCGACGCTCGAGCTGTTGTATTGATCAACATCCGGGCGCGTAACTACACAACTCTACTTCGCGCGTTGCTCATTCACGCATCGCATCGCATCGCTCGACAGCAGCACTTACAGCGCATTGCATAAGACATCGCGCTCCTTTGGTGATGTTCATGTTTCAGCACACAATCGACTGCAAAACACGACGCGCCCGATGACCCGCCAGTTCTTGAAGCGTCGCCGAAAACACCTCCGTCTGCAGATCACATGAATGGGTATGCCCATAGCGGAGAGCTTCCGGAGCTGAGCAACGAGCGTGAGTGTGAAATGAGACGCATTGAATAGCTTGGGCTAAACGCGCCGCAGAAATCCAAATCCTCGCAGCCATCTGCGACAGCGCTACGAACTCGACCGAGTCGCCATTCCAGGCCCTATTCAAAGCCTACGAGGAGGAATTCTACAGCAGAGGTCTCGACACAAACCGCGATAATGCCGTCTTCAGGTGGCTTACGCGCGTGGGCGAGCAATCCCGGCGCAGCTATCGCGTCGGGCGTACTACCGACTTCATTTCATATATGAGGAGCATTCTTGAGGCGCATGGAATCACAGTTCTCGACGACGAGACACCAGGCATCACAATTGTTAGCGAGGACGGATATGAAGCAGAAGAGCGACTCGGTCTGGCGAACGATGCTGTAGCCGGAAGAAAGCAGCAATTGCCGCGGCGCAGAGTGTCTTTCGACGATGCGCAGCTGACGGAGACATGGTTGAGCGAGCGATCGCAGTCAGATCATCCCGGGGAACCATATGCTTCGAATGAACTGCCGAGACAGCCTCGTAGAGACATGCACCACGTTGGACCTAAAAGGACGCGGTCAACCAGCAGCCATGAACATCTCCTTTCCCGAAGGCCAATTCCCAAGGCATCCAATCCGGCATCCTCTGACTATGGCTCTGGAGACGAGAGGAGCCTGTCATTCATGAACCGGCCCACGGAAGCAGACCTTGAGCAGATGGCGGAGGGATTCTACGTGACCTCAGATTGGCGTTCGTCGAGACGACTGCTGCGAAAGTGGCATGACCAGACGGAAGCTCGGAGGAAAGAGCGTCATCTAGTCTTTGACCGCGAAGAGTCTCGGCGCGAAAGCATTGCCGCGGCTTACGATCGCCGACTTCTGTTAAAGCAGTCGTTCGATGCCTGGTATGGCACTTACATTACTCTACGGCAGGACCGAGAACGGATGAGGCTGGAGAGGGAGCGTGAAACACAGGAGAGACAACGCAAAGCAGCGCTAGCAAGACACCTGGCCGATTATGCCAAGAGACGAGAACGGCACATTCTTGCAAAAGCTTTTGATCACTGGGTCGAGTGTGTCCGCTATGAGCGGGCTTTGGTCGAAAAAGGACGCAACATACTGCTGATGGTGCGTTACTTTGCGCGATGGCGCAAGATCGCCGTGGACAACGCTGCAAAGGCACGCAGCTTGCTATTGCGAAAGTTTCTCGCGCTGTGGCGCGACAAAACTGCTCGACGACTGATGGTGCAAGAGCGAGCAATCGCGCATTACGAAGAACGATTGACGAAGAAGTGTTACCTGGATTGGTATTGGGAGAACATGAGCCGCAAGGTGGAAGACCGACACGAACTGGTTGTGCAGCGAAACATTTTCAAAAAGCTCAGCACAAAAATACTGCAAAGGAGGGAGAAAGAGTATCAGGCTCAAGACGCGCATGAGACTCATCTAGTATCTTCGACCTTGGCCATCTTCAGTCGACAGGTTGAGCAACGATCGAAAGCGAAGGTGTCAGCGGAGACTCATCGCAACACTGCTCTCTTGTTGAAGTGTTTCCGTGCTCTCCGGATAGCTGTCAAATTCTCTCCAATTGCAAATTCACTGACGCTGAAGGTCAGCCTCGACCTGAAACGAAAAGCTTTTCGGGTATGGCACCTACATTTCAATCTCAACCGACAAGCCGCAGAGGTTGATCGAAAGCGTGTGCTACAGACTGCCTGGACGAGCTGGAACGATACACTTAGAAGCAAAGCTCTTGGCCAACGAATTGACGAGCGTGTATTACTTGAGAGCCTGTACAAATGGGTGCTTCATACTCGGATGCGATCTTTCCAGCGAGCACAGAATGCGAAACTCGCCCGTCGAACACTCTCGACGTGGAGCAATCAACTACGCAACACCACTGCAGCACTGGCTCAGTCAAATGCCGATTTTGAAGCAAATCAACGATGGCGAACTCTCAAATATGGCATGCTCCGCTTTAACATGGCTATGCGGAATCACGAAGATGCCGAGCGTACTGCCACAGAGTTCTCAAACAGTCGTACATTGCCAGATGTGGTGGATGTGTGGAAAGCACGCACCGCACACGCAAGAAAACTAGCAAAGTGGGCAGTCGATGCTCGATTCTACTGCTTGACAACCCGTACTTTGAAGATCTGGCGGCAGAAAACGGAAGAGCACAAGCATATGCGACGAAAGGAGGCTTACACGCAAGTCCGAGCATCAATCAAGATTCGACTTGCGAGAGGCTGTCTGGACCGCCTTCGTACCAAGGCTTCGAGAATCGCTTCTCAGCGCAACGAAGCAGAACGTCTAGCCCAGAATCGGGTCATCAAAGTCGGCATGGATGCTTTTGATTCTTGGAGAGACATGACCGTGGAGTACGTCGAGCTCGACTTACGCGCTACGGCCACCGATCACCAGAAACTCCTTACCTCAGCCTTCACCGCCCTCACCAATCACCAAGCAGAGCTCACGGTAATGGAAGAAGATGCTCTACGCTTCCGACAAGAAACAGACATCGGCATCCTACGTATCGCTCTTAGAAAGATCCAGTGGTCAAATTTCCAAGCAACGCAACGAGCAGGTACTGCAGACGCCTTGTGTGCGAGGAACCGCGACCTACACATCAAGCATATGCTCCGCCACTGGGCATCGCAGACCGCCGCGCGTCAAGCTGCCCGTAACGCCCCTGTAGCGGACCCCGAGAGTCCCAGCCTACGCCCCGCAAGCCGAGCTCGTTCGGCAGAACGCTCAGCAGCGCGTGCGATTGCTCCATCTCCCCAATCTACTGCAACTCCGGCGTATATGCGTACACCTTCTCGCTCTCGTCGAGCTGGCTCGCGATTCCGACCTCTTCCCACACCTGTTGGAGTTACGCCTTTTGCATTTGATCGGTCGTATATGCTTGCTACGCCTGCTCCTGCTGTAGAGGTAGGGGAATCTAGTGATTTGTTCGAGGCGCAGACGCCAGCGCAGCAGATTACGCCATTTGCGAATAAGTTGCGGGCTGGAGGCGTACTTCCTGCTCGTCAGCCGCAGTCAGTGCTGAGGACGAGTGTCTTTGGGAGATCTACTGCTGGAGGCGGCACGAGCAAAAGTGTGAGATTTGCTGGTGGGAGCAGATTTGGCAGCGGTGGTGGAAGAGGGGGAAGTGATCGTGTGGCCGAGGACGCAGACGAGTAGATAGATAATCATAATGATGATGAAATGAGGTCAGGTCAATTCTTAAAGCACATGCGTGTCTTCTTTTAGATCTATATTGTATTGTATATTACAACGCCTCGCTTCCCGTACCATGCCATGCTATGCCATCACAAGCGACCCTGCGCCTGGTTCTCATTATACAGTATTTACCTAGTAGTAACTGTTCCTGTCCCGATGACTTCTGACCGGGACGAAGCTCGTTGGAGCCCGCTGCCGTGTTCCAATATCAATACTCGAGATCTCTCTACTCAATGCATCTCCATCGTATGTCAACGGAACTTTGGGTGGAATGCTCGGAGGATAACCGCCAGGGCTTACGCCTCCATATCCACCAGGACTCCGGCTACCATCCCGGAATCCTCTTGCGAATGGCGGCTGGGGCTGTTCGTACGGGTTCGGTACTGGATTGAAGTTCTCGTGCTCTCGCATTGGGGGGTCCATACTCGGACTTCTGCCTGGGTTAGGAGACTTCCTAAACATGCTGGTTCTGCTCGATTCCGGCTCTTGAGACTGGGCCTTGAGCCGTACATTTATGACAGTGTCCCTCGGAGCTCTTCCTGCGGAACCACCCTGTACTGTCCTAGGTCCAAAATCACGATCCCTGCCCAAGCCATATGTCTTTGTGGGCGTCTTTTTGGTGGGTTCTGGCGCCCATGAGTCAACAGGTAAATGATCGCTGGGATCAATCTCCTGTCCATGCCAGCCTACAATGGGTCCACTTCTCGCATCGCGCATACCAGCTCCATCGCCATTGGAAGGTCCTGGATTGTGGACATCGAAACTATCGGGAGAGAAGGGAATCGCGCTGGAGCCTTCGGACATCGAGGGACGCGGAGACACAGATTTACGCATCGGTGGAGCTGATGTACGGCTTGGCAAGGGCCGGGATGCTGAAGAAGGCTGAGAAGTGGATAGTGGACTGGCCTCCGAAGATTCGAAAGCTCGGACAGGAAATTGTATGCTATAAGTGTTCTTCGCCGGGCGTCCTGCTGACTGGGGTTGCTGTGGTGGAGGTTGTGGAGACACAGCACGAGGATTCGCAGACTGTGCTCGTCCTCTGCCGCGGTAGTCGGAGTACTGCGCGACTTCTTGCGTAAGCTCAGATGGCTCGCGTCGATAAGGATTTGGGTTGGGACTCCTTGCGCGAGGAACTTGCTGAGAGAGCGGATGTGGTCGCAAAGGTGTATTATTTGGTTCTGCGAAACTGTGACGGCCAGGCATTTGTCTGGAAGGTGGAGTTCTGCCAATAGGAGATGGTGACTGGTGAGCTGGCGTCAAGTTTGGTGTCGAAGCGTAGCTGTTTTGGTAAGGTGAAGAGCCGTATTCGTCGAATGAAGCACCTCTCGCTGGATTTCTGTATCCATGGGAAGGCCGGGCAGGGCTGTAGCCTTGCTCGATGCTTTGTATCGGCGAAGAGTTGTGAATGTACGAATGTCTTGCGGTAGGCGGAGTGGATCCGTACCTCGAGGTTGCAGGTGCATAAGCACGGCCTTGAGCGGACCCGTAGTGAGGCACGGCTGGCGAGCTGTTGCTGTGGACTGGAGGTGGCGGCGGACCTTCCACCTCATCCTCTACATAAGGCTGATGTGTTGGAAACTCCTGCTCCCAGCCAGGCGGCACATCATTCCTTCGCTGTCGCTGAGGCTGGTGTTGATGTTCTGCCTCCGGAAGGGCTTCTGGGTAGTCCTGCTCATACACATAGTCATCCTCGCGAGCTGCAGGTACAGCTGGCGCAGAATGTGAATGTTGCAGGCCAATGTGGCTCATGGGCCTCGCTTGAGGGAGTTGTTGCGGTTGAGGTGGGTGTTGATATAGTTGAGGTTGTGATGCTCGCTGGGCGAATCGTGGCTGTGATCCTCTTTGTCTGTTGCTTGGAGGCAATTGTGGAAGAAAGTCAGGCTGTTGCAATGCGGCAGGCTCGTAAACTTCGGGATCCGGGTTCTGGTCGTACTCTCCATAGTACTGCGTCGGCGATGCTTGCTCGAGCATCGCATGAGATCCTGGAGTGATGGCAGCTGGATGTACCGGAACCTGACCAACTAACGTTGCCGCAGAATGCGGGTAGCTGAGTGTTTCCACGGGCGTCGATCCGGCTCGGTGTGGCATCTGCAGGTCGCGCGGGCCATGTCGTGCTCGTCCTGGTGGTGCTCGATCGGGTATTACGACGTTTGTCATACTGGGCGCGTTGGGATTGGTAGGTAGCGGTCTGCGCTTGACCTTTGGTTGCAATCCGCCATACTGCTGCCTCAGCTCCTCGGCCACAGAGACAACCTCCTCCGTCTTCTCCGGCTTTGCGCGTGTATCATAGTACGTCAATTCGATGCGCAAGTCTCCCGCGTATTTTCCCTTGCAGTTCAGGCCCTGCCACAGATCCGCCTTTCCACCACCCGGCACCACGACGTCGTTCAATCCCACCCATGCTTCGCCGATGAGGTCGGTCCGCTTGTCTTCGCTGAAGACGGATATCTTGAGCTGATAGTAGTCGGGCGAGTCGTGAACGGTGAACCGAAGCTCCTGGTCCCTGTAGGCAGTCAGCTTTGCTGTTCTGGTGTGGATATATGCATCATCCCAGTTCTTGGATTTACTCACCATTTCGGCGTCTGGCCACCGCGCTGATCTGTCTCTGTCTTGCGGGCTTCTTTGCCCAGCCGCGCCGCACAATATGGATTCTGCTTGCCCATTGTCTTCCTGTTAGGCAGATTCTTCGCGCGGTCGACCACCAGCACCAGCGTTCCAATCTCGGGCCCGTCGACTGTCATGTCGGCGAAGATGCCGGCGGAGTGGGGGCCTGCATTCGCCATCTTGGACGGCATTCCCAGAGCAGGAAGTGTCTTGAAGATGTGTACTCCAGTCCAGTCCGGTCCATTCAATACCAGGAAGAAGTTGGTGCCCGAGGAGCTGCGGTTGCTGAGCGACTACTGCCTGACTCGGCTCGTATAGTCGTCCGTCGAATGCGAATTTACGAGGCGTGGATTGGGCTGTGCTCGGTAAAGAATGTCGAGGATTCCAGCATCAAACAAAATCCAGTATGTCGTCCTGTCAGTATGGCGGAGGGCAGAGTGCAGGTGCAAGAGCTGTAGCTCAGACTTTTGTTGTAAGACTCGGGAAGCTTCAGTTCGTGGTTGGCAGTTGGCCGTTGGCGACCCTCGCACGTTGAAAGACGGAGGCTGGTTCGATGTCGATCAAACTTGCACCTCAGACCACGATCAGGTCGGGGTCGAAGGTGGGATTGAGATTCTATCAACACCAAATGCTGTGTTCTGTTCTGAAAAGGACACAAGGAAAAGAGTGTATCCGAAAGGTACATGTAAGGTAGCACTGCCCTTCTGATGGAGACGCCTCGTTCGCTCATGCGGCATAACAAGCGCCGCATTGACACCAAACACCCTACCCAAACTGGCTAGCCCAGCCCCGAGATAAGCTTTTTTCAGCTGATCCGGGTTCGATGTGGGATCGTCACAACGCGTTCTTCTCTGGGCACTTTGAAAAGCACGAGGCCGACGTTCCGGCTGGACTCTGGGCAGGGCAGAAGAGAACTTGGAAGCATCTCCGTTGACTCTCGTCACTCACTTCCAGCCCAGAAGCCGTTGAGGCACAACGCTTACCAGCACTTCCACTCGGAGCATTGACAAGGCACCGCGTATGCTGCGTCTAAGTGTTGCGTGCTGCCTTAGGTAAGAATATGACGACAGCGACAAGGATGTCATAGTTCTAGCAGGTAAAGTATCCAAGATTCGAGACATCAGGTCTGGGGAATGTGACATTGCTTCTCTCCTCCCCCTCCAATATCACATGTAGTCTTTGTTGTAAGTTCTACACGGCCTCTCTTCTCTCATCATACATCTCCTCTCCTCCAAACAACCCGCAAAAAAGGCAAGCAAGAACACCGCCACCATGGTCGACGCAGTCTTCGGCCTCGCCCTCTCCCTCGCAATCGTCATGCCAGTCGGCATCTCAGTCACAACAGGTGTCGCTCAAGGTGTCCAGGAACAACACAAGCAAAACGCCGACGCAAGCAACCAAGTTCGCATGCTCAAATTTCATCTCGACGTCTGGATCGACGAAGCCCTGCGCTCTCCCAAAAACTCCGCCCTCCACAACTCAATCATAACGCTCCATGACGATAAAGTATGGGTGGACAAGAAGAATCCTGAAACAAATCTCCCACTCGAAGGAAAAGATGGGACGGCGCATCATCCTTTCACCGGGTTTTACATTGCCTACCCGGATGATCAGAGGAGTTACACGAGAGGGATGGTGAGCACTATTAGTGTTGATCCGCCGATGTTGAATTGGCTGTACATTGACAAGGATACTTTTGAGGTCAAGTATGCTTCAAGAAGTGGGAGTATTATGCATCATGTTGGAGACTTTGATTGGACGAGCGAAGAAAATGAAAACAGCATGGTGACCTTCAATAAGTCTGAGGGATTTGTGGCGATGGAGGAAGAGGAGGGGAGGTGGGCGTTGTACTTTGATCATGATGATGATGGGTTGAAGACGAAGAAGAAGAGGAGGAGAACTGTAGAGGTGCATTTGCAGCGAAGGGTCATCACCGGGCAGGAAGTCAACAAGTGGGGTTTGAAAGAGGATGGAAATATTGGCTTTAGGAAAACCAGGGAGGTTTGAGAGGCGTGTGTGTGCTGTTGCGGTCGCGAGTCTCTAGGCTTCACAAGATCGATATCTTTGGAGCAGCCAGGTGCCTCTGCAAAGGCAGAGTATGGATCAACTTTACGAAAGAGAAACCACTCTCCCGGCTTCTGGGATTGAATTCCACACAACGGACGCCAGGATGGACCTAGCTACTCTCTCTGGTGCTTCCCCGCTCCTCGAATCGTATACTCTGTTTGTCTGCGCGGTCTTGATTTTGCCACGTCCTATATCAATGGAGTTTTTCCTCCGGACGACAGAACTGGTCTGGCCAGATGAAGGCATACTTGCCCAATCTCCCACGGGATACGACACTCGAACACTCCGACGCCATGGTCGCATGGGCTACGCGTATTACCAAAAATTACGAATTTCCAATCCAGTTCTGGAATCAGAGGAGACACCATCAGAGGAGACACCAGGCAGTAACCCTTCGGTTGACCGTCAGAATGATGTTCTTGTGGTCTTTCTGTGACAAGCCGCGGGTTCGAGACACCACGGCGGTGATATTTGAGGGATTGTCGTATCCTACACGTCTCAGATCGAGTTACACACCCTTTCTTGCTGCTTGAGATCATGAATCTTGCGGAAAGTTGCTTCGATGAGAGGCTTTTGGTCGATTGATCAAGTTGGGGTTTCGTTTTGGGATGCGCAGATTGTGGACGCTTGATAACCGCTAGCTACTAGATGTAGGCATAAGTGAATGACACTCTTCGCGACCTTCAATCTTTCACGCTACATTTGATCGCCCATGTTAGATTATGCGTTTGCAATCTGGAGCTTAACATATACCTTTGTCCCGCTCGATCTAAATCAGAGCACTCGTCCCTACATGTCCACGCATCTGTGTGATCAATGAGCAGGCTGTCGTGTCGTTTGAAATGTTATGTGCCCGGTGAAGCGAGATCTGCAAGATAGCAACCGCGTTACCATCCGCAGAAAGCAGTACGCCTGTTCGAAACCAGGCACGTTGTGTTGCACATGGAGCAAACGATGTGAGAAGACCAACCGAGACAGTTGACGCTGACGGCTCAGTACCCCAACCCTAACCCTAAGCCTGTCACCACACACCCGACGACCAGCTCATACAATGTAGCACAACCGTGGTTCCTTTAGAACGGGAATCACATTGCGAAAGACGATACGAAGCAGAGCTTGCCGAGCATGTGTTCGAACAAGTGTCTGTCCATCATTTTGCAACAAGCAGACCAATTCACGGGAGCATTTGCGCCTCAGATATTCCTGCCAGACAACCAACACAGACACGAGTTCTCCAATCGACACAAACGCCGCCCTCGCAGCGAGTGACCTCCTTTAAGAATGCAGTATTTCATATCATTCATCATAACAAGATATCAGTATCTATCCAATCATCATGAAACCTCTATGCCGATTTCTCGTTCTCAGCCCGCACATCGTTGTCTCCTCCCCTCACATCAGCAGCAATGCGTGCCTTTTCCTCCAGACCACCTGGGCCTTCGAAGTCGCGGGCTTTCGTAGGCCTAATACAATCATACCATTAGCATGCACTCCTCCACCGGTTCGATGTCCTTCTCAACTTACTGTCCAGTTTCCTTGTTGATAGAACCACCCTCTTCAACGGGAATCTCCCGGTTGTCACCAGCACCAGATGCAGCAGAGCCGACGGTTACTGACGAACCAGGGAATTTGGCGGTGACGTTCTCGTTCACGCCGGACTCGCCAGCTGTATACTCGTCAGAACCAGTTTCCTCGAAGAAACCCACCGAGCAAGAGAATCAAAGACATACCACTGTCACTGACGCTGCTCGCAGCATTGCCCTTTGCCTGCTGTGAGTTAAGGTCGCGCTCAGCCTGCTTGGCGATCTCCAGAGGGTCTTGAGACATAGTGAAGAAGGAGTCTTTGAAGTTTTGTTGAATTCGGTGGTATGAAATTCGAACTTTCGTAGATTTTGCAGGGTGGGATGTGTTGTAGAATGAGAAATTGGTTGCAGAAGAGGAACTATCGTATCCTCGTTTGAAAGAAAAGTGTAGCTCCTCATACGCGTGATGTCATCAAGTGTAAGTGAAGCTCACGCTAGAAGCATATCGATGATGATCGTTAAGGTACCACAAGCAGAGCTCGCGTGCTCCTCTTGTTGTGTCATGTTCTCCACCCAAGGCGAAATACTTTTGCAATCACACCGAAGACTGGTTGTACGCATTCTCGTTTTCGTTCGCTGAGTGCTGTGCTACCGAAAATGCGGCCTGTTGACCAGAAAATTCGATATGGTACATTTCGTATCTACGTCAGTTGTCCAGGGAGCTTACAGTCGGTCTCAGGACAATCGTCACTATATGTCAGGATATCCTCCGAACGCCTCGCTCAGTATACAAACCTTCAAATTCTCCAAATCACAGATATGTTCCCCTGTCACTGTCGTCCAATTCAAAAGAGAAGGCTCTGCGCACAGTCATGTCCCTTGGCTCGACGGGCACGCTCGTCTCTACAACATCCTCTGGCCGAAAATCTTGCCGATGGTCCCGGAAGTCCCCATTATCGATAGCAGAGTCTGGGGCAGGATAGTCGGGAGGCTCAACACCATTGTAAATCTTCTCTCGATGGGCTATGGCTTCTTTCTCACTCAATAGTTTGCCATCCTTCTCTCCAATCATGGGCATGTCGCCCGGCATCTCAAAGATTTGCAATTCTCTGCTGTCAGCCTCACTAGCCGCCATAGCAGAGATCGGTGAGAAGAGGACGCCGTCCTGGGTGCTCGAATATGTCCCATGCCCTGCTGAGGGTGTTGAGGGCGATGGGATACCGTGCAATCCACTGACCATGCCTCGACTGGGTGATGATGGATCGGACGCTGTGGACCCATGGGCAGAAAGCAGTCCTTTTTGAGGTGTGGAAGAGCCATCCAGTTCGGCTTTGGGAAAAACAGCAGGCTGTCTGCCAAGCCCTGCTAGTCCACTGAGCCTTGCGAGTGAGCTTCTTCTGGGTTCCGGTTTCTCGTTGTCGGGCACCAGTATCTGGCCCGCTCGCTTCTTCCGTCGAATGCACCACCAGGCCACCGCGGCAGCAACAACGGCAGCAGCTAAGACTCCGCCTACTGCTGCGCCAGCTATCGTCCCCGGGGAGGTACTGCCAGATAAGTCGCTGTTGGTGAGACGAGACATGAAGCTTGACTCATTTGAGCTATCACCGCTGGGCGGCATTGCAACAAGGTTCTCTTGTGCCGACGTATCCCACGAAACCTGCGAGACATTGAATTTGGCAGTCTCCCAGTTGACCGATAGATATGCCTCTTGAAGAAACGTCCGTCCAAGAGTGTACTGTGTATCGTTCTGGGCTCGTTGGAGAGGAAAGTAGAGAGAGCTGTTTGATAATCCTTGATATGGCGGTTTTGCTGTGAGGTCGAATGCAGCGTAGGGTAGAGTAATCTGGACCGTTGGACCGCCAGTCAATGATGTTGCCAGGCTGAATGTGACGCTTGCATTCCGGTCAAGCAGAGATTCATGGAGTGTGTCATTTACCAGATACAGGTTTGTGGTGTTGTCGTATACAAGACCAAACTCGGACTCAAACTGTGCACATGCCTCGAGGGGAAGCCAGATTTGGGGAACCGTGCTGTCGATATATGCATAGATTGGCGTTGGGAGGAGTTCCGTTGCAATGGGCGAGGACTCAACGGCTGAAGGCGTGCTGATCGACTGAATGGCGACCATAATGTCGCGATCATTATCTACAGCCAATGTCCAGGTCACATCGTTCTCAATGAACCTAGACGTGTCGTATCCTCCCAGTGTGAGCGATGCCAGGACACCCGTCGACTGATAGCTCGCACCGGCGGTGTGGCCGAAGGAAATGCTGGGAATGTAGTCCTGCTCCTTCAGCAGCGTCATGTAAGATGGCGACTGAGTGTTGAAATCCGTGAAGTTGGTTGGCTTGGGATTCACGCCGAACACGCCCAGGTAAAAGTCCTCCACCGCAAAGGTGCCCACAGTTGTGTTCAACAGTGTAGGACCGCCCTCACCCTGTCCTCCCAGCCCTACAGTATCGTATCCATATACAGCATTCCCGCTGTACCCAATGTTCTGCTCAATCCATAGATCGTAGATCCCAATCCGGTCAAAGGTCGAGGAGGCACTCGAGTCGAATATCCAACCACGCGCATTGGCGCATGCCTTTGGATCGGCGGCGGCCTCGCAGCCTTGCGGAAGCACAACCCAAGTTTGGTAGGAGGCTGTTGACAAAAACACCCGCACAAACTGCTCAGGCGTGCCAACACGCAAGGTGAAGGACGACCACGATCCGTCAATGCCATCCCAGTTCTCGTCCGGATTGATCGATATTGGTGCTGGCGGAACGGATGGATTGGCACTGCGAGCTTCAAATAGACTGCCCTCTGCGGACCTGGCTGCGGTGAATGCCAGGACCGCGAGAGCGCTGGGTAGCCCGAGCAGACGTCGGAGGAAGACGTGTGCGCCCATTGTGAATCGCCACTCCAATGGTCACGGACGCGCTCCGAGGCCTCGAAGTCGCAGTCGGAGTGGTGGCATGGACAGACTGTTTTCCTGAGCAACAGCCTCACACGACGGGAGACACAACACGGAGAGTGAGATGGATCTCTCACTCGCCGTTATGACACTCATCACCCGGCTGGAGACTCCGCCCTTGCGATCATCATCCACACGCTGCCGAGCCAAAACCCAAGACGGGAGGTAAGGTTGCCAGGATGCTGCACCGGAGTGTGGTTCGGCTGCACCTCGACAACGATATATCGAAGCGGCTAGAATATGCCTACTTTGGGATATTGCGAATCAGAAAACGTGTAATGCTGTCCATGTTGAGACCAACAAGCTAGCTTGAATCAGCCGTCATGCTGCGATCGTCTCTTCCTCTTACTAAGGTATTTCGCCTTTGCTCACTACTTTTCACATTCATCGCCTCAAAGGACTGCAAAACACTAGGCGCAGCTTCCATGCCGGACATTTCTACACACCTCTCGATTGAGTTGATCTCCGACCAAACACCGGCACTTCTGGCTGTACCAGACTTATCCGGCCGATCTCTGTTTCGTCGCTGCAAACGCTGATTCAAGGGGCAGTGTGGTGATTCGGCACCGCGGAGTCATTCATAACATCAGCATATTCTACCCAGCGGTACTCGCATAACGTCGAGCCAGCGTCATCAGGTAAACAATCTCGCATATCAATAACAACAGTGACCACCAAGGCCACACCACACCACACATTCCGCTTCTGGCGAGGATGCGGCTCACTGTACGCCCTTAATGCATGCCACCCCGAGTGTCTCACGCCGCTGTAGGGAAAACCTACCTGTAGGTGCCGGAGCAAGCGAGAAGCTGGCTGCTTTCCGCCAACGCATATTCTGCATATGAAACGCTTATGCCGTGCCACCCCTCGAATTCCACCGCGACCGTCTGTACCTTTACCGCGGGCAACCCGATCATCTTAACATTGCACCACCGCACGACCTGCGCACCTTGGCCCCGAGGCATGCAATCCAGGCGTGGCACTGCGTATGGATGTGTGAACAGTGTCGCAACATGTCTTGCTGTTCCTCCGGACCGTTGCGACTCAGACCCGCGAAAGTACACGAGAGCTCCTGCACGATGCTTGCTAGTTTGGTGGAATTTTGTAACGAATGGCGCCAGATTGAGCAAGACGCCGCAAACTCCAACCCGTGAACGGTCGCTTGCCCGTGGGTTCTTGAATTGCAGCGCCTTCCAGGCTCTCACCCTCAGGCTTTCTGACTTGCTTGGCTTGGTAAAGTTATCGTCTTTAACGTGGTCATGCTGCCCTGCTTCTAAAGCATTCAGCATTTGCGCCTTGCTGTCTGTCTCACTTGTCCTCGCACATCGGCGCCATGCTCATGCTCATGCATCATTGATCCATGATCATGCATTGATATTCTTCATGGCATTCTAATTCTTATTCACTCGCTTCCAAGCACAGCTAAATCTACTTTACCATGCCGAAGGCGGCAATTTTTACGCTAGCTTTGCTAGGCTCAGTCACAGCCGCAGACTCGCTTCGAGGACCTTTTAATGGCCAATCTGGACATGGGAAATACAACGAGACCAGCGAATCGATGTACAAGAGCGTGAACAATCATGGTTCATCATTGCTCTCGTCTGGAATGCCCCATGTATCACCTGCAAGGTCGTCCTTCATTTCTTCACCTACGACGAGCCATGTCTATCCCTCGTACGGAACCGCTCCTCTAGGCACCTCGCCTCCATCTCGCTTGCCGCGTCCGTCTGGCTTACCACGACCATCCGCGAATGGGACATGTCACGGAACTACTGTCAACATTGTTGGAGCTTCTCTCGATTGGTGGTACACAGAGACGACTTACACTCAGGTGGATTCCACGTTTCTTATTCAGGTCAACTCAAACGATTCCTCGACAGCATGGACTCTCCTCCCGGCCACGAAAACTTTCAACGTGACGTCGGCCGTTGCAAATCCATCCTGTGTATCCTCCACAGCCTTTAATCCAAACGCCAATGCAACTATGATCAAGTTTTCTTGCGTGGATACTCCGACTCCTGTTGCTGCTGCCACAACAACGGTTGAACAGACTGCATACATCCACGTCAACGCCACCACTTCTTCAGGGGCTATTCCAGACGTGGTAACATCACCGAGCGCTGCTGCCATCACCGTCGCAAACGCGAATGGCAGTAGCACATACTCTGCTGGAACCCCTTTTGTGCACTTCAGCCAATATGATTTGGTCACCAAACGACCGTTCCTCTACGCCGACGGTAGAGTAGGCTGTGCCGAAACTACCCAAGTGCACACAATGTCAACGCCGGGAAGCTTCCAATACACTGGAGGGGATGTCAATGGCTCATATGCAGCTGTCGCTGGAGATGTGCATCCAGATGTACTCGGGGTTGTCGGTCAGTCGAATGCCACCGCTGGCTCATTTGTAGCAGAGCCTACTGTCGTCGTGGTGGTGCACAAGATACTGGCGGTACAGGCGCTGTTCGCTATGGTGCAGCCGACTGCTTCTGAGCTGGAAACACCAGAAGCAACTCTGCCTCCTTCTCTTTCCACGATCCAGCAAACGCCAACTGAGACTGGCGTGATCTGGTCTCCGTTGGGAGTTCATATTGAATCATCTCAAAACTTTCTAGACGTCCCGTCGAAAACGAGTTCCTCATCTCAGAAAGCCGCTGCAACAACGAAGGCGATACCAGTCATTGTACCATTTGTGGGGCATGTGGATAATCAAGATGTCACACTCGCAATGCCAGAGAATCCGAATGCGCCACAGGCCGTTATCACTGCGCTGTTCAATGGAGAAACAGTCACGGCTACAGCAGTCAAGAGTGCCAACCAAAATCTAGGTCAAGCTAGTAACCAACAATCAGGTCAGCTCGATCAGGCCAAATTCGGACAAATTCTGTCAGCCGTTGTCAAAGCAGCACAGCCTAGCAACGTCGCTCCGCAGGCTGTTGGGAACGCTGTAGCATCTGTAATTGGCGCTGCTCAAACGACTGCGAAAAACGGAGGCCAGGAAAGCGGCGCGGGCTCAAAGAACGCCGTGAACGCAGGCATGGTGACTATTGGATCATCGGCCGTTCCTGTCTCCGCTTCTAATGGACCAAATGGACTAGCGGTTATCGTTGACGGACAGACTGTTTCCCCTGGCAAAGCAGCCATAACCGTCGACGGCACTCGCATCTCGTTAGCATCTGGCGCTACAGCAGTTATAGTTGGGTCTGAGACAGTTGATATTGCCGCTACAGCCAACCCGGGTGCAGTCGCCAACATTCCGCTCATCACGATGGGGTCAAAGACATGGACTGCAAATGCTGCCACGCAGTTCAACATAGCCGGGACAGTCTTGACACCTGGAGGCACTGCTGTTGCTTTTGGGTCGACTATCAGTTTGGCACCGGGCGCGACTGGAGTAGTGATCAATGGGAAGACACAAGCATTGTCTCCTCCTATGATCACCCCTGCTCCCTTTCTCACCATCGGCGGTACAGTATATCGACCCAACGATGACTCTACTTACGATATTGGGTCACAGCTTCTGACTCGAGGAGGACAAGTGGTTGTATCTGGGACGACAATTTCGCTCGCGTCCGATGGTTCAGACCTTGTGGTGGACGGGCTTACAAGATCGATCGGCTCTGGAGGTTCGAATAACGACAAGTACGCCACCATTACTGCGCCTCCTGTGCTCAACCTCGATGGTAAAGCTTTCGCTCCAAACGCAGGATCTTCGTACGTCATCTCTGGACAGACGCTTACTCCCGGTGGTATCATCACGATCCGTGGCTCCGAAGGAATGGAGACTATCTCTCTGAATTCAGCGGCAAACGAACTTGTAAGTATCGCGGATGGTCACACTGCAACTTCCGCGATCGGTCTGGTCGGAGCGGCTGCTGGTGGTGCTCCTGTCTTGACCATCGACGGTCAAACATACTCAGCCCAGAATTACGAAGTCGGCCGGGGAGCTACCTACGTAGTCGATGGTCAGACACTCACACCGGGCGGCAAGATCACTATCTCGGGTGTCGATGGGAAAGAGACGATATCACTTCTGCCAGAGGGAACAGCCATCGTCTCCGCACATGCAGGAACAACGACTACTTCCAGCATTAGTGGTGCTTACGATGTACTGCCCACCAATGCTCCGATCTTGACGCTCGGAGGAAAAACTTTCACTGCTATCAATAATGGAGCTACATATGTCATCGACGGACAAACCCTCACGCCCGGTGGATCGAACACAGTTACAATTAATGGCCATGTCTACCTGGTCTCGCTATCGCCCCACGCTACTCTTCTCGAAGTAGAGGTTCTGGGACTGAACGGCAAAGTTGTCAGCACAATGTTTGAAACACTCTTTCCTGCTTCAGGGCCGAGCATCACGATCTATAATACTGAGGCAGTCAGATCGTCGACTGCAACGCAACGGGTAAGCCGAAGCGACGGAGTCTCACCGACTGGGACACCAGACCACGAACGACCCAAGAAAGGCACATCTTCGTCTTCCAGGCCACTTTTCGGCGGAATGCTTGGTATGCTCAGTCTGTCAGCTTTGACTCTTCTAATGTAATTGCACTGCTCTGCAGAGCGTCAAAATGTATATAACGAAGTAATGATCATGCGATTACAATGTACAGCTTCAGCGATGTATCGAAGTTTGCAACTGTTCGGCGCCATTTTATATCTTTCGCGAATCTCGAGCCAAAAGATCACTTCTGAAGCGGGAACCCAATGCCAAGCAACAACGCGGGCTCGTCAATGCTGTGGTGTTGATAGCTGAGAACGCCAACACCGCCAGGCTCCATCATTAAACTTAATGGAAACGACATTTCGTAGCCCAACCAGCGTTTCGCGAAAGCACGAGTCAAGTGACCGTGAGCGACTAGGATCACGTCCTTTGGCTCGCTGTCTTTCATGTGAAGCTTTTGAAAGTCTCGAATCTCAGCAATGAGGGAATCGATACGAGCCGTAACTTGCTCTGGAGACCTATGCTATATCAGTCTACTGCATAAGTTGGGGACCGGGAGCTTCGTCTACGCACTCTCCACCTTCACAACCATCTCGCCAGATATCCCATGGCTTGTCTTGGTCAAGACCATGAGACTTTCGTTTCGCTCTGATCTCATCCGTCTTGATACCTTCGTACTCGCTGAGAAACGTCAGATCGAATCTTCTTAATAGGAGTCATGAAACCTACCCATAATCCCACTCTGCGAGACTTTCCGTAATCTCATAGCCATCTGTCTTGCCGGAAAGCAATTCATAAGTCCTGATGGCTCGCTTCCGAGGAGAGAGGAAAACCTTGGCGACTTTGGTAGGATCGATGAGCTTATTGGCGCCATACACCATCTGGCCAGTACCTTTTACTTGCTCCTCACCATGAGCAGTCAGAGCAATATCGGTCTTTCCGGTGTACTGTCCAGACTTGCTCCACTCTGTTTCGCCATGGCGAAGAATGAAGACCCTAGGAGTCGACGCGTCTTTGTCTGGCATCTTTGGAGTAGTATCCAATATCTTAAGACAGAGATCGAGAGAGTTCCACGAGACAAGAAAGCGTGCTTTGGTGTAGTATTGGGGATTCTTTTGACAGGTTGAAAGGCCGAGAAATCGTGCAAACGGGATATCCTCGGCCAATTGAAACTGATTCACGACTTGCCTGCTGATGTTGCTTCGCATCTTGCAACACCATATTACTCTTGACTACCATTCATTACAATTCCCGTCGTCTCGCGTGATGAAAGTGGTCGATAGCATTTCACAAACGTTGTTGAGCAAACCTGATGATCGAAGAAATGGCCATTGCTCCTCCGCTAGTCCGCGTTCGGCTTCCCTCTCGTCTCCATCGTTCGACCTCACTTCGCCTTCCATTGTCCTTCATCATTTTATCATCGCATCGCATGGAACAGTCATTCACTTGTGGCTACCATGTCCCTCCACCCAACCTTCTATGAGCACTAACGATGGTATACACGCACTGAAGCCGTTGCAAGACTGTTCTAACGCCTCGCTGCCTCGCTGCCTCCTACCCGAAGAAGTAACCATTGGCGTGATCCACAATTACAAAATATAAGAAGCCGGACCCTCTGTTCTTCGTCATTCGCCTCCGCGGCATCTCCATTGCATCAATACCAGCATATTCACCATCTCAAAGGCAGCCCATTTCTCGCAGCCATGGGATTGGATGTGTTCGCATCCGCGAGGGATCTTCGCTACATCTTGAGAGATCCGCATGGCTGGGGTATAGACCCACGCGGATTGGCGGCAATAATCGTCGTAATTACCATCTTCATCTTCGCTCTCACGAGGCATCTAAGAGAGGATGTGGATGGCAGGCCGAAGGGAGACGGTGTCGTGCATAACGCTAATACGCCACCGATTCCTCCCCCATCCGAGGTGGTCTCACTCCGCATCTATCCCATCAAGTCCTGTCGAGGAATCGAGGTCAGCAATACACGTTTGATGAGGACAGGCCTCTCGCTTGATAGGAATTGGATGTTCATTGGTCCGGACCGGAAGTTCTTGACGATTCGTTCGGATCCTAGCATGACATTGATTGACACAAACATCAGCGTGAACGAGGAAAATGAACAGATGCTCGACGTCAATATTCATGGAACCGACGATCGGATCTCTATACCTGCTTTCCCGTCAAAAGACTGGCTCAAGCAAAACACCACGCTGAGCACTGTTGAGATTTGGGAAGCCGAGACGGATGCATGGGAGTACAGCGCAGAAATCAACAAGATCTTTTGCAAATTCTTCAACAAGGAGGTCGCTCTGGTCTACAAAGGACCCACGGACCGTAATGTGGCCGTCAACGGAGCCAAAGAGCTATATGGCGAGGCAACGCCACACAAGTTTGCCGATGTCATGAGTCTTCAGATCGCAAGTGAAGCTTCGATCAAGGACCTCAACCGCCGACTCGGCCATGAAGAGGGCTCAGCAGATGCGCTTACGATCGAGCGTTTTAGACCAAACATCATCATTCGCGGCCGAGATGATCACCCATGGGAAGAGGACACCTGGAAGCGCATTCGCATCTCCACCATGATACGAAACGAGGAAGCACTTTACAGGATCGAACTCGATGTCGTAGCGCGCTGTGCCAGGTGTCAAGTGCCCAATGTTAATCCAGACACTGCTGAGAAGAACGCCAAGCAGCCGTGGGACACCCTCATGAAGTTTAGGCGTGTGGATAATGGTGGCGCTGCGAAATGGAAACCATGCTTCGGGATGCTCGCGATCCCAAAGAGCGAGGGGAAGATCGCAGTGGGAGCAAAGCTTGAATGCCTTGAAACTACAGACAAGCATTTGTATGCCGAACGCGGGTTCTCTGAGCTTTGATCAGGTTGCTCGTGTGGGTAGAGTAGCAACATGTAATTCTTGATGATAACAGCTTCTTTGCTTTGCATCTTTCTATGCAAAACAACCCGCCCAGTCCATTGAGTGAAGGCAGAATTTTATCTAGCATGTTGGGACCTCGCTTAATCGATGCAGTCCCAATTTCACATCAGGGTTACATATTTATCATGTTACCTACGCCAACAGACCGCTGTTTAAACCAATCTGGGTGTGGAAGGGGGTGGAGCTTTGCGCAGTGGCGATAGGGACCAGAGTCAGCTTTGGAAGTAGGTCGTGCAGTATATCACCGGCCAGACTGAGAGGAGACGTTTCTTCATTCATGAGATGTCATTATAGAAACGCCGAAGGGAGAAAGAACTTATCGGGAACAGCCAACCAGATACTCCAAATCCAAACCGATCCAATCAACCCATAATCGTAAAGACAACTCTCCATGTCTCGCCCTGCCGAAGCAGTTTGAGACCTTGAATTCAATCTTCTGTCATGTTCACATCTGTATATCGAAATATGTCACTCAGTGGTGCCCTCGGCCATCTAGCTGCGCCAGCCAGAGGCGACCGTCTCGGAATCAGAGGCATCGAGGATGTCGTATTCCTCATCAGTCAGGAAACCATCGTCGCTCTCGTCCCCGCTCGCGCTGAGGACCTCCAGCTCATCGTCGAGGTCGACGAAGTCATCCTCCTCAGCAGCAGTCGAGACGGAAGGTGCTGGCTCGGAGATGGAGACAGGAATGGCCGCGCGCTCAACTTCGCCATCCTCATTCTCCACGTACGCGGCCTTGGCCTTGCTAGAGCCGCTGGTAGCAGAACCGTACAGGCTGCTTGCCGGGCTCTCCTTGTCGAGCTTAGGGAAGACCATCTGGCTGTCCGACAAGTTCTCCTCCGTCTTCTCCTCGACCACAGCCTTCTGCGGCTGCTCGAGATCCTCTTCGGCATTCTTGACGACCTCGTCGACGATCTTCTGAACCTTGTCGTCGTTGGTAGACTTCCTGTTCTCCAGGGGCCTCTCAACGCGCTGAGCGAGCTCCTCAGTCAGCTTCTCGCGCTCCTCGCGAGTCTTAAGGATGTTGGCCTTGATGTGCGCAACCCGCTGCTTGAGAGCTTCACGGCGCTCCTTCTCGAGGTTGATAGCGCCGTTGGAAGTTCTGCTAACAAGTGGAAAGTTTGGGGTCGAAACAGGCATCGAGCTTCGGGCTTGGTTGACATCGCGTTGAGCACTGAGCTGTGCCAACATCTGCTCGCGGCGCTGCTTCTGCTGTTCCCGCATGGCGGCCAGCCGCGCAGACAAGTTCATATTGTCGTATGCTGGTGGCTGGTCCGAAGTACGAGTGGCCTCGGACGTCTGGTAGACCGGCGGCTGCGAGAGGCGCTTTGCGGGCAGTTGCATGGGTGAGATGGGGGAGTCGTTGACAGGAGGGTTCGACCGGAGTTCCCGGGCTTGCTGATGGGCAGCAATTGCCTTCTTCTGTTGGGCAACGTGCTCAGAGCGAGCATTGGCCATCTGCTGCATGCGAACGCGTTGCGCCTCCTGCATGTGCTGAACATGCATCTGCTGAGCCTTCATTTGCTCAGACCGCATTTGCTGAGCACGCATATGCAATTGCATTTGATGCTGCATTTGCATCTGCATTTGCTGAGCTTGCATCTGTCCTTCACGAGTGAGCGGCTTCGCGACCGGAAGCTGAGGAAGGGGGACCGCGCTGGCATTGTTGAGCGGAATGACATTCTGTGTTGTTGGTTGCTGCGGAAGGTCCTCTTTCTTGACCTCGATGTCACACCAGAGGCGGTGGCCAAATGGAGTGCCATCGACAGCCTTGAGACGCCAGTAGCTGATGGACTTGCCCTCGCGGACCGGTGCCTTCAAGACAACCTTGAAGGCGATGACCTCGCCAACCTGGACCTCACGACCGACAACATTACTCTCGGTGGCTTCGGCGATGGCAGTGACGGAAGCAGGGTGGCTGTTGTCCACGTCGAGCATGTTGTCTCCACCGACATAGCGAACACTACAACCAGCTGGCCAAGCGTGCGGGCCTGGGTTCGTGAGGAACCAAGTCTGTGAGAAGCGGGTCTCTGGCTGCACCTTCATGCCGTCAGGAACACTGTCGCGAACGAAGTGAGCGTTGAGAGCACTGGCATCGGGCGTAGCCGGCTTCTCAACAAACTTCTTGACCGGAATTGGAATTGGCATCGTCTCCTTCACCTCGGTTGGCATAATCTCAGCCACAGTCTGAACCTGAGTAGCAGCGTTGGTCTGCATGAAGGGAGTAGTCTCGGTAGCGGTGCTCTTGGTTTGTTGAGTTTGAGCTGGGCAGCGACCTCGATTGATGTTAGTGAGCGCACGATCTTGATCACACGTGAGAGACTTACGATCGCCTAGAACCTTGACGTTGCCGCGGACGTCCTCGTTCTCGGTCATCACGTTCACATTGCGAACGGGTGTCTTGAACTTGATGAGAGGGTGAGTACGGTTGTGGTGGTTGCCTGGAACAGCCTCGCATGATGCGCAGAAGTCAGTGTCGCTGCAGATGGTGCACTTGTAACGCACACCATGAATGTAGTCCTGATCGCGCTTGCTGCTGCACAGTGGACCATCGCAATAGATTCCGAAGTGACGAACCATGGAGGCGACGTGCTGGTCACCGATGGGTTCGTACAATGCTGCGAAACGGTGGCGCGGGTGAGTGTGGTTGGCGGTCTTGACACATTCGTTGCAGTAATCCCAATCTGGGCATACGAGGCACTTGTGGCGCACGCCGAAGATCGGCTTGTCACACCCGTCGCAGACTGCGCTGTGGCGGACGTTGCGGCCTGCTGCAAGCTTAGCCTTGCACGCCACTGGGAGAACAGTCTCGGCGGTGGCAGACTCAAAGCAGTGTGCTGGGTGATGGCCGTGGTTGTTCTCGCCCACGCACTTGATGCAAAGATCGTAATCGTCGCAGCTGGAGCAGGTCACGAACTCGTGCTCTGGCAAGACGATCACACAGCTGTTGCATGTGCGCGTTGCAACGCGAGGCTCCTCGGAGACAGTCTTGGGCTCCTCAGGGACGACGAAGGCTCCAGGCATATCCTTCTCAGCAGCCCTCTCAACGGCCTTCTCGATAAGAGAGGAGATCAGTGGGCTGGTGTTTGCCTTGCGTGGAGAAACACGCTCAGTCTCGCTGGGGACCACTTCACCGTTCTTGATGAATCGCTTGATGAGCCAGTGGCCCTCTCCGGGGCAGTGCTTGCTCTTGCCTACACACTCCTGGCACAGATCGTAGTCACCGCCGTCACAGATGGAACAGTGGAAGTGGACGTCGTCCATTGCCTTGTCGCACTCGTTGCAGTAAACAGACCAGGCGCGGCCAATGGTTGCATCCGGCTGGGCAACCTCGCGAGTGCGGAATGCGAGAGGCTGCTGTACCGAAGCATCAAGGAGCTTGTCGAAGAAGTTTGCCCGGCTGTCGACGAAGGGACGCGGCACTGGAGCCTCGTCACTGAGGTTGATGAGCGTTTGTTGAGAAGCGCGATCGCGGGCCTCGCGGAATTCAAAGATGCCGCTGCCGACAGAGCGTCGATCATAGGCAGTTGACTCTCGAGACTGTTTGAGATGTAAGTAGGGAGCAAATGGGTAGACCTCGGATGGGATGTGACGCACGGCTGGTTGCTTCTTCCCAGCTGACAGCTCTTCCTTTGGCTCAGTGTTGGCCTCTGAAGTCACAGTGGCCTTCAACCGGAGCTTTCCCTTCGCTTTCGCTGCCCGAATGAGTGTCTTGAAGACATGTGGGCTGTTCTCGTCGAGAGTGACATAATCGCCGCTGCTATCGCTGAATCTCTCAAGGAGCATGTGCTGTTCTGGCTTGATGTCGAGGACTTGGCGGAGCTACTCGAATAGATTAGCACATGTGAATGTTGGTGATTTCGATGGATGCAAGGTAGTGACAGTAGTGCGTTGTCACGTTCCCCGAGCATCCACGAGCTTATCACTGACCTTGCCAGGCAGTACGGCGACGCCGAGATCACGTAGCGGCAGCTTGAGTTTCTTGAGATTGTTATTGACTGCGATCTTGATAACAATGGGCGTATCCGGCGTGACTGGAGCTGGAGCCGCCATGTTGGTGGTGGTTGTGTGGTGAAGGTGCTTGCTGCGGCTGACAGTGCTGGTCTGTATCAGACCGGTGACGCCACGAGCTGCGGCGCGGCGGCAAGAGAGTCAGGTGCTGGGCTTCAACAGAGGAGGTGAAGGGAGTTGGCGCGATGAAGAAGGAACAAAGGAAGAAGGTTGATCTGCACTGATGTCGGTGGTTGGCAGTAAGTGGTGGTAAGGTAGGTAAAGGTAGGCCGGTGGATGACAAGACGCAAGGCAGCAGAGCGGTGATGAGGTGAACCCGTGATTGATGGTGTATTCTACCCCAGCTTAGCTCTAGGTAGATAGAACTAGCGACACTCTAATTCACATCAAACGCCCCCCACCTTCGATTTGACTTCCACATCGACATCCACATCGGCCATATCTCTCACTCTCCTCCTTCGCCGTACCTTAGCGCAACACCACTCACCATCGCCAAGATGCTCAAGATATGGAGCATGAAGCAGAAGCAGGCGCAAGCCGATCTTGCTGAGGGCAAGAGCAAGAAGAAGAAGGTCACGGCGGTGCGTCCACGATTCCACTCTATCGCGATTGAAAAGCACATGCTAATTCCCCTTGCAGGCACAATTGCGTGTCCAAAGAGGTCCATACATTTTCACCAGCATCCCCAGCCCGGAATGTAATATGCTAATCGTAGTTTCTCACTGCAGACCTCTCCGAGCTTTCTCTCGGCTCCACAATGAAGACTCACTTCGCGGATCCCGACGACATCCTCAACTTCACCCTCACCCTCACACCCGACGAAGGTCTCTACAAAGGCGGCGTCTTCAACTTCTCCTTCGCAATCTCGCAAAACTTCCCACACGAGCCGCCCAAAGTCAAGTGCAAGGAGAAGATCTACCACCCCAACATCGATCTCGAAGGCAACGTCTGCCTGAACATCCTGCGCGAGGACTGGAAGCCTGTGCTCAATCTCAACGCTGTCATAGTAGGACTGCAGTTTCTGTTCCTTGAGCCCAATGCCAGTGATCCCCTGAACAAGGATGCCGCCAACGACCTCATGAGCGATCGTGACCGCTTCAAGCGGAATGTGCGGAGCGCGATGGCTGGCGGCGCTGTGAAGGGAGAGAGCTTCGATCGGGTTATGAAGTAGGGCATGGAGGTATTCAGGAAATAAGTGGCGAGAAACGACCTATCAACGATGAAAGAGGTCACCATCTACAAAGAGCTCCGCTTCAAGGAACAGAGCTCTTGGGGCTAGAACATGTTCCTCCTATGAGCGGCGATGAAAGAGCTGCAGCCTCACCAAGATGTGAGGAGATCACACTCTAGTTATACATGAGAGTGGGAACGAGAACCATGAGATACCAGATATGTCTTTGCGCATGCATATCACGGACACGTTGGCTATTTCCCAGCGGGTCAAGGAGCAAAGCGTAGATTTATGCATATGGCGCGATATGAGCGTTATCCAGTAGATATATGTTGATTTAGCACGTACTGCATTGTATTTTTGCTGATAAACCGTGGGATATCATCTTTCGTCACCGTTGCAGTTTTGGAATTCAAACTTTGGTCAGACGTTCATGTTATCATGTTATCAATGCGATGGTTTCAGAATGATCCTATCTTGTTCTAGAACCCACGAGTCCCTAGGTACTCCCTCCCAAGCGCAAGGATACCCAGCCTCCAAGTACATATAGACCAATGCCTCGAAGGAAGGTATGATGACAAGTGAAATTCTCCTATCCAAAAAAAGCACACAGCCTGCGCCCAGCAACAGGCCAGGAGTAGTTTTCCACTGACGCCAGACTTTGCCCGATCTCAAACGCCTTGCTTGCTTAAGCCGCCCAAAAGTTGGGACACAAAATCAAAAATCTCAAAAAGGAGAGCTATTTCCAACACAGAAAAGAAGCACGTGGGTCGTGACGCATAGATAGTGCGGAAGTCGGCCGTTGCTGGAAAAGCTCAAAAGCTGCGGTATGTCCACTCTTCATTGCTGCTGAGTCGGTACTGGATAATAGCCGACCTGCTGCATCGGCACTTGGGGTGGGTAATAGTAGCTTGTCTCCGGTGCTGGGGTAGGTGGCGGCAGACCAGGCATGGCATACGATGGCACGAAGCTCTCTGCAGGTTGGTAGCTCTCACCTTGAGGTTGCTGTGGAGCCTCCGAGGCGGGCAAGTAGAAGACCATGCCGTTGCTCTCATGCGCCACCATACCAGAGGGTGCTTGGGCTGCCTGCTGCGAGTCTGACTCTGTAGGTTGTGAAGGCGGTGGTTGAGGTGGCGCTTGTTGAGGCGGCATTGCAGGCACGGGCGGCGACATCATATAGCTCTGCGGAGGTGGAGCGTACATTGGCATTGGCTGGTAACCACCTTGGCCGTGCGGATAATAGTACTGTTGCGGAGGCGGAGGACCATAGGGCGCGTAGTAGGGTGGTGGTGCTCCAAATCCCATCATTGGAGGTTGGAAAGAAGGAGCATGGATAGCCTGTTCTGGAATACCCGACAACGGCGTTGCAGATTGCGGTGGCTGCGGATATGGGAACTGCTGACGTGGAGAGTACATCGACGAAGGCTGGCCGAAACCCATCTGCTCGTTCATATGAGCAGGTAGCTGGTTCTGGAATGGCTGAGCGTCTTGAGCTCCCGGAGCTTGCTGCAGCGCTGCCGGCGATTCAATGCCAGTGACAGAAATTGTCTTCTGCGGCCTTGGTTGATGCACTGTTGTCGTAGGTATTCCCTGATAGGTAGGCTGCTGTGGTAGGGGAAATGTATGCATCTGCATCCCGTTAGGGGTCTGATGTCCTGACAGAGGCCCCATCGGACTAGTCGATGAGAAGTGCGACTGCGAGCCGTGTGGCATTCTGATGTTTGGCCTCGAAGGTGGCATGTAGCCTCCATAAGACCCAACTGGTGAAAATGCGTTGTCCCGCGACACACTGGCAAATGATGAGCGACGGCTCGCGGCGACACTGGCAGCATACATGCTGCCGCCATACATGCTCGTCCTGCGGCTCGAGTACCCGTATCCTCCCACACTTCTTTGGTAAGCATTTCGACCAAACCCTTGCTGATTGGGCCGCATCTGTCTCGGGATAAAGATGAAGGACCGCTCGGCTGCAGGGAAGATGTACCGCTGGGGATGACCTGGTAAAGACACGCGCACAGGCTTGTCCCGTCGAAGTGGCGGCCGATGATCGGGAAGACGAATGTAATGCTTCCAAGGCACTTCGGAAAATGCGATAGGGGCTTTCATGCCGTCCAAGAAAACACGGATCTGAACCTTACCGACCAGCTTCGTACTCGAGAATGACAGGACCCTCTGCTGGCCCTGCTGGTTCGGACCGTTCGGTTTGGACAGGAACCTAGCTGATTCATCACGAACGTGGTGAACAGCAGCAGGCCTTGACGACTCCTCGTTGATCGTGTCATGGAGATCGTGTTTCCAAGGCTGCTCAGCGGCTTTCTCTGCCTGGGCGAGCGGGAGACCCGATGGATGGGGTCCGCCAACATTGCCTCCGCCTCTGCCACGACCTCTACCACCCCATGCACCTCTCCCAGACAGACTGCCTTGCCCGTGAACTGAACGTGTGTCATGCATGAAGAAGTTGCCGCGATTGGGAATAAAGGCTGGGTCATTGTCACGCTTCCGCCTGTAGTCTTCGTGATCCTGTCTCTGGCGATTGCCAACGGGCTCGCTGTATCCATGGGCTGGCTGCGCGGGGGGTGCAGCGGCCACTGAGCCGCGCCGGCTCACGCTATCGAAGTCGACAGCCTCGTCCGCCGTCTGATCGCCAATTCTAAGTCCATTGATCATAGCCTGGGTGTCTTCTGTAGCGGTAAAGGCGCCAACCTGAGAATGCGCCGGCGCAGAAGAGTCCGCCATGGACTCTGCCTGTCGCATCCGCCCGCCGTGCCTCCTGCTTCTCCGTGCATTGCTCCCCACCCTGTTTCCCTCCCCGGCCGTTTCTGAGCGCAGCTCCTCCCGATTCGGACCATCATCCGCGGTGGCCGCGCCAATGCTGCTCTCGTCGTCGTCGTCGAGATCACTCAGCAGCGACCCCTCGCTCTGGGAATTCTCTACCATCGCTGGGCCGTCATCCTCCTCTCCCTCCTCGTCGGCACGCCGGCGTCGGCCCGCCAGTCCCTGGAGGGTCCGTCTGGCTGCCATATCCTGTAGGCTATGAAGCACGTGTGCTGTGGCAGACTAGATGCGAATCAGGCGGTTGAGTTCGCGCGCGGAGGGAAAGAGTGGCTCCTATTGAAGCGTGGCGGACGTTGGACAGCACGCAGAGAGCATCATCTCTCAGGCAGACCGTCAACGTAGAAATGAATGCAAAGGATAAGGAAGTGTCGAGTCACTGGTGCGTGGCCGGAGGAAGTAGTAATGTAGATGGATACCTACCAACAAGTACTTAATAAGGTAGGGTACGTCGAGTTCGAGTCTCGGACGTATACGAGTCTCGCTGGACGACGCTTGAGTTTTGGTTGACGAAGCAAAAGGTAAGGCAAGCCAGAAGAATACTTAACGACGAGATTACAGAAATGCTCAATAGCACGTGAAGTCTGTGGCATTGCATTTGCATGCTGTTGTATTATCTCATTGCTCTTTTCCGAGCTTAGCCAGTTCCTGGACGAAACTGTCCGCATTAACAAGCTCCGTGCTGCCATATACCACTCTCTTCCTGCCGACTGCGGCCGCAGCGCCTCCAACACCAGTCGTGCGCTTGGCCCAATCCTGCAGGTTGCCGTATTCGTCCATGCTACCACCACCAACTGTAAAGACAATGGCCTCGCTGAAGCCTTGTCTTCGCTGGCCAAAGGATGGGTCAATACCCCGTGTTTGTTGAGTGCCAGATCGCGCGTCTTTGGCAGATGGTGGCATGGTGCCTCGGGCGTTGGCCGAGCGAGGGTCAAAGTACAGGAAATTCTCCGTCTTTTGCAGCGCAGCAGTGGATGCGTTGGCCGGATCCATAAGACTCTCCGTAATCTTAGTAAGCGTAAGATCCTTATTAGCAGGGAGGAAATTCTTCACGCCAGAGATAAGGTTGTCAAAGTTGGCTCCAAGACCCGCATCTTTGAACCTGTCCGTCAGCCGCGACGAGATGGAGCTGAAACCACGGAAGAGCTCGTTCGATGCCGATGACTGCTGCGTCTGCTGTATGGGTGCAGAGGATATCATGGTCATCTTGGTGATTCCGCGAACTTGTTGTATGTATTTGAGGCATTGGGTGTCAAGTCCAATGCTTTTGAGAGCACCCTCAAACTGCTCAGTATCAGCACGGGATAAATCTGTCTCGGTACTCAGGAACCAGATTATGAAGATGCGAAGCTTATCTCCAGCTTCATTGCCTTTGTCGGAGTCGCTGATAAGCTCTAGCATCTGTGCCTTGGTCTGCTTCTTAATGTCCTCTTCTAATTGGAAGAAGTTGTCCAGCTGCCGGTCTTTGATTCCCTTGAGCAGCGCAGTCGCAATGTTCATGTGCATGTCAAGCAGCGATTTGCGCTCCCGTAGCTCAGGTAGAAGAGTGATGGCAGCTTTGAGATGTTGAGCTGAAGCACTGGTATCATTTTGAAGGTCTTCAATGGAACTCGTGCCGGTCTTTTTGGTGACTTCGGCAGCATCATCCTTGTACCTCGTCAACTCGGTGTCAATGTCCTCGGCTACCTGAGGAAAGGGAACACCGGCATTCTTGTTCCAAAAGAAGTCGTTTGAATTCAAGTCGTAAGACTTTTTCACACTACCCTTGGCAGGGTTGGACTCGTCTGCCGGTGTTTCCACAGTAATCCGGTTGAGGTGCATGCTCAGGACATCATGTATTAGTGACTGATATGTCCACGAATGTGAGAGCATCGGCACCAAATCCACGTTGCGGTCGACGATAATTAGCACAGGCCGTGAAGCAGGATTGCCTGTGGTCGCCGACTTGCCAGAAAACAAATTGTCTTTGGCGTTCAAGATGTGGTCACGCAGCTTGCGATCGAGCTTAGCCGCAATCATTTCGGCGGCGCCACCTTTGGGGCATCGAATGATGGGAATGGTACCTGGAAATGGTCAGTATATGGTGGTGAGTATGATACAAGATACCCACCCATGGTCACTGCCACGCTGAACAGACCGCTGACGATACGGTCTACGTTGAAGTCAAGGTCTTCATCGCTGGTTTGCGCACTGTTCATTTTCCAGTAGGTCTCCTTGCCCATTCCCAGACTAAACAAATTGGGCTCGCTGACAATGAAGTTGAGATACTGGTCAAAAACCTGGCTGATGCTTTCAGCAGTACCCGCTTGTGCAGTTTGAGTCGCGAAATCCTCCAACAGGGGTCGTGAAATGGATGACAAGAAGTTGATGTACGCCGGCGAGTACAGCCCTTTCTGCAGGTCTTGCGTGATGTGCTGCAGGTTCTCCGCTGTAGGTTCGACGAGGTAGAGCACCGGCACGTCCGGGATTGCATGTCTCTGGCCATTGATGTTTCTGACACCCAATTGTCAGCGCTCGCTATACGAGACTCAGCATCCATGGCCATTGTGGTTGTGGCTGAACGTACAAATGTATTGTGATTCCCCAACTCCTTAGATCATTCACTCGTAGCACGCTACTAATCACATCTCTCCCCAGATTATCAAACACCAAGACTTTCCATATGGGCTCGCCATCCGAGTTCAATATTGGGGTGGACTTTGCGGTCAAGCCGTTGGAAGTCGTGCCGTCGTTGGCCAGGTCGGAGGATTCTGCCGGCACATGGTTCAAATTGAGGATGCGCTCGATCGACGCTGGTGAATGTCAGTCGCGGCCTGTAAGCAATGCAGGCCATTTGATCTAATACGGACCTACTTGGCGATCTCGAAGGGATTGGTAGGAGGACATGGCTGTCCCGCTCACCGCGTTTAGGTGGAGCGCATGAGCAAGTCTGTCTTGGTGAGTCGTCTTTGTATCATGTGCAAGCCCAGCATGACACGTAGTGTGGTAGCTCGCACTAGTCCACTTGTTGTTCCCGTCTCATCAAATGTGAGGTGTGTCGGTGTCCTTTCATGTGGTTGTGAGTGGACGGGAGGTTGATTACGCCGGGACTACCCGTGGCGGCAGCCTTACACCAGCTTTCTCCTGCCGCGTTGTCTTCTCTCTCTTTCATCGACATCCACAACAACGTTCGCTCTCTAGAACACACCTTTCTCCACCTTTAATGAGCTTACGTGACTGAGACACTGACCTGATCTGGCATTTCTGGCGTTTTGCTGCGTGGTGTGCGTATCGCGGAGGGAGCGGGTGGCATCTGTCTGACGCTGCGAATTGCGACGAGGAAGTCGCCGCTTCTTGTTCACAGCAAACGCGCACGCATCACTGCGATTGTCGCGCGTCTGCCTCGTGCTTCAAAGCGGCCGCGTCCAGTATCATCACTTTCTCTTGTTCTGCGCCGGCATCGACATTTTAAGTCGGCCGTGCCACAGGCCTCCAGTCACCTCAGCCCGTCGCCCAGTTCTGGGCCGTCCTGGTTGCTGACCTGAGCCTGACACTGAGACGGCTCGCCAGCTCGCCAGCGCCCGTGCAGTTGCAATTCCCAGCAGCACGACGGCGAGTATCAAGCGCGCTTCATCATCATCAAATCTGCAGACCTCGCACGCCTCATCACTCCCCGCTGGCAGCTGAACTTCTCCGGCCAGCGCAGACCCCCGTGAGCTCTGACTCCTCCAATTCTCAATCCGGCCGAGCCCCGCACGGATCACCAAGTCTTGGCACAGAGAACGGAGAACGGAGAACGGAGAACGAGAACGAGAACGGACCTTGCTCCACCAGATCATCAAATCAAGCAACTCCAACATAATGGATCGGGGTAATGAAGGCTTTCCCAACAATTATTTGTTTGCGGATAATCAGCAGTACAATGCGTATGAAAGCATGAACTTTTTAAATGGCAACGAGCCCGCTTTCTCAAATTCCGCCTGGCCAGTCCCCGAATATCAGTCACGTGCCAATCCGCAAAGCTACGGCCTCGCACAAAATGGTGGCCACCTCGCTTCCTCAAATGCACACCCAAACTACAATGGCCACACGTCGCCTTATGGACAGTCGACAACCCACAGTCCAGCTCCCTTCAATCAGAATGCATTCGCCAATTTCAATGGCCAGCAGAATTTCCAATATCGTCAACCTCAACAATACGACCCTGCTCTCCTCCAAACTGTCAACAGTGGTCAGAACTTTGGCAACTCCGGAACGATTGCACCGCAAGCACTGGAACATGAAACGTCTCCATACGGCAATCCTTATGCGGGTCCAAACTTCCCTTCGACCAACTTCAGCAATCAGGCACGTCCCAATAGGCCCGTTGCACCTCCTCCGCAACATCAACAACAACGACCTGTCGATCAGCGCGCACTTGCTGCGTCGGTTCCACATGGCGCCGATGCGGGCATGTTCAGCATCATCAAGTTCGACGATCTCGCCCGTGCGACGAACTCGGAGCGAATGGGCAACTTTGTCAACGTCGGCAATGAACCTCTCGAGTGGGATTGCACGGGCAGCGCTGTCCCGTCCTACGCTCCTCGAAAGTCTCGAAACGAATTGAGGGCACTTGCGGGTAACAACACCGCCCTTCTGGCGAAGATCGGCAAGAAGTCGATGAAGCACAGGACACTCTCTGGATTATCCAAAGGCGTCAAAGCGCCCACCGCAAGCAGTTCGACACCCGGCTCACACATCAAGTATGAACAAGAGTCATCAAGTGAGGACGAGTCATCGGACGACGATAGTTCCGCATACTCGGATGACGATGACACGGATTCCCCACTCCCAGACAAAAGACCCGAGGATTCCAAGGGTGCAGTTGAATACGACACGATCAAAGCTCTGTGGCGTAGCAAGCGGAAAGCTGTCACCGGCGCTGTGATTCGGGAGAGTCTGGTTGACTTCTGGGAAGTTGTCAAAACGATCAGAGACCGATGGAAGGCTGATGCTTCTGCGGTGACGGAAGCAGAGGAGAAGAAACGTGTGGGTGAGTTGCCGTTGCTGAGGAGCCGGGTCAAGGACCAACGCGACATGATTGAGGCAGTCTTTCGAGCTGCGCTCAAACATGGTCATCGTGACATTATTGCATTGTGAGTACACTCCCCATCCCCACCGCCTCCTCCTTTTTCTGCACCAACATAAGGATGCCCCGGCGGCAGTCGAAGTGGCCGTCTGGCGAGTTTGCTTGGTTCAAGTTTTGTGTTTGTGTGTCTTGCGATGTGGTGTTGCCAGTCTGGCTGCAGTTGATGTATCTTTTTGCTCCCGACGCGCAAATACGGATGTCGTGCAGTCCTCAGTCGAGCTCACGTTTTTAGCTTGGCGGTTTTGTGCTTGGATGCAAAGCGTGTGCTACCTGTGGACCTTACAATACGCAGATAGCCTATCATGTGCATTACCTACGACCATACCTTGCTTCCGAAATGAATACATCAAAGCGCACCAGCTGACCTGAATTGTGATTAGACTTGCTGAAAACGTCTCTCTGGTATTCGTCTGCTACCAGTTTCTCCTCGATCGTTTCAAGAATGAAGACGTTAATGGTGGAGTCTCCAAAGCCATATTGGAAACAATGGTCAACTGGACCACTCTTACTGAACAGAGGTCGGAGAAGACTTCATTGTCGAAGGTCTTACCGCGCTATCTCAAGAAAGGAGACGCGCGAGTTCAGTTCTGGGTCAAGAAGATTAATGCAAACATAGCCCAGGCGACCAAGGATGCGGTCGCGAAAGGCGAGCCGAAGAAAGCAGAAACATCATCCACACAGAATCCAGCATCTCCCACTACGAAGCGAGCCGTCCCTGAGCCAGTCGCCGGTATGAAACGTCCTGCTGCTACACCTGGAGAAGGCAGCGCAGCGAAGAAGACCGCCTCCGCCTCAGGCAAACCAAACATTATCGCCCCAACTGCAAAGGTCAATGGCGTCGCGAAGAAACCAACCTCCACCAGCGAATCCAAGTCTGCGCCTGCTCCTGGCTCTACTGCCGCCGTCAGGAAGACTGTTACTGCTAGACCTACGGGATATTTCTCGAGCTTACAGTCAGCTGCGAAAAAGCCTGGCACCTCAATCGCTGACCGAAGCACAACGACTACCAGCAAGCAGGCCGCTGTGAGCAGACCAATCAACAAACCCACGCCAACGGCAACAGTCCAGGCCAAGCCAGCGTTTTCATTTGCGGAAACAATGGCAAATCTAGCTAAACCAAAGGAAGAGAAGACGTCTGCGAAACCACAAAAAGAGGAAAAGCCAGAGTCTGCGGAGGAGCGAAAGAAACGTCTCCACAAAGAGGAGCGACGTAAGCTGCGCGTCAGGTTTGCGGAGCGAGATCAGCTCGAACAGATCAGATTCTTTCAGTCTGATCCCAACGAGGAGAATGGCCACGACTCAAGTCAGCTACGCGACATGTCTGACATTGGTGGAGAGGGTCGTGTGCTCAAGCAGCATCGGGATATGATGGACATCGATGATGAAGACGAGGCTGCCGACGAGACGGAGAAACTGATTGACTGGCACTCGCCATCCACCGTCGATTTCAGCGTTGTTCCAGACGATGAGCGCGCACGCAACTATGCTCCGTACGGTGGCGGTGAGCTGCAGCCTGATACTCCCGAGCGAGCTGTACGTGAAAACTACGAGAACAACACTCTTCTAGTCTTTTATACAAATCCAGATGAGATCCCGCCAAACCCTCGCGAGCCGGCCGATCCATACAACGGCGAGAAGGAAGGCGACATCAAGCAGTTTGGCCCACCAGAAGAGAAGTTTGCTGCTCGGGCTCGTATCATGAGAGCTCAGCAGCTGACCAGGCACTCTCCACACGGCCAACAAACTCATGCGAACGCCTTCTCCGGATTCATCAACAGCCAGCAGCAACCGCCGCCGCCGCAGCAACACACACAACAGGGTGCGCCGGATATCCAGTCAATTCTCGCATCTCTTCAAGCCCAGGGTGGTTATGCTCAGCCACAGCAAGCCGGCGCTTCGTTCCACCAGCCCTTTATGAGCGGAACACCAGTAAACAACTTTCAGCCTGCGGCAGCACCTAACCCGCAACCACCTCCCGGCATTGATCTGGCAGCCATTCTAGCGGCAATCCAACCGCAGCAGCAGCCCGGCTACAATGCCAATGTAGCACCAGCCATGAACTATGCACCACAAACGCAACAACAACAGCAGCAGGCACAGCCGTTTGCGGGTGCCGTTCCGAACTTCGCTGCCGGAGATCCTGCGCAGAACCCATTCTACAAAACCAAAGTTTGCAGGTATTTCGCGGACGGGCGCTGCACAAAAGGCGACAAGTGCAGCTACCTCCACGAGTGAGTAGTGCAGAATTCAGATGTATTGATTTTCAAGCATAGCGATGGCGTTTGAAAGCATTTGCATTAAGGGAAGACCTCACAAGCAGTGCGCCGTGGGTCTCGGGTTAGGGAGGGAGGGAGGGAGGCATACCAGAGCATGAGCGTCACGCTGGCGTATGCGTGTCCAGAGACGTAGCATCGATCGCTCCATAGCTGAGACTGTATTGTCCATAGCATGTGGAAATGGATCTGATTGAAAACATGAGTTCTGACGATGATGAACCCGTCTCCTGAGACTGGAGATGATTGCAAGCAGAGTATCGTATTGACACCCTCTCACGTCACCCAAATCCAGCCATCGTGACACTCTCCAATTTGAGTAGGCGTCTTTCTCGCTACGGGTTGGCAATTTCTGTATACACCTTGCGTACCGGCGAGAGACTGCTCGCGCGGAGACTACCAAGACTGTTGCTTCTTTCCATTACTTAGAGCGCCTGCTCTTGCATGACTACAGACCGGTTCTTATGGCAACTTCCTGCTGTCAGTACGGTACCTCCAGGCTGTCAGTACTTCCAGGTAACTTCGTTCTTCCTACTTCTCTCAACAACAACATCTCTTCGCCCAGCACATCTTCCACATACTGTATCACATTCAGTCTTTGAAAAACAAGATCACCGCCACGCTGTTCCAGAACATCAAGACACCATACCAACAGAAGCACAATCTTCCCAGCACCTACGCCATGGCTTCCGTTGGACATCTCGGTGGTCTGCATCAGATCAAGCTCGTCAAGAACTCCAAATATGTACCGAGCGGGAAGAAGTCTTATGGCCATCTCATGAGGAAGTGTAGGTCACTTCTCGCTTTGTCGATGCTCACCGGCCGGGCTTATGTTGACAAACTGACAGACGAGATCACCCCAACATTGGCGACGCCATTTACTGTTATCCACCAACTCGTGGACGATGGAGCGACGAAGTTCTTGAGCCGCTTCAAGCCTGGGGTCCATACTGCTCATGGACACACAGTCACTCGCATGCAGACCAAAGATGCCTCGGGCAAACTTGGTGATGTACAGGCAGAAGATGTCCAACAAGACTCCCAATACCTCGCACAGGTTGGGATTGGTACTCCCCTTCAGCACTTCAACCTGGATTTTGATACAGGCTCTGCAGACCTCTGGATGTGGTCAACGAAGCTACCAAAGAACACCATCAAGACGGGACAGTCTTCGGGCCATAACATCTTCGATCCAAGCAAGAGCAGTACCTACAAGGATACCGGATCCACCTGGCAAATCCAGTATGGCGATGGATCAACTGCGAAGGGCACTGTGGGAACGGATGTCGTCAATGTTGGCGGTATCCAGTTGGTCAACCAAGGAGTGGAACTCGCGCAAAGTCTTTCTACCGCGTTCACCCAGGGACAAGGTGATGGTCTGCTGGGACTCGCTTTTGGAAGCATCAATACTGTCCAGCCCAATCCGGTCAAGACGCCCGTAGAAAACATGATTGACCAAAGCGACATTCCGAAAGACGCAGAGCTGTTCACTGCGTATCTGACCAACAGCAAGGACAACGTGTCACCGTGTTACACCTTTGGTTATATCGATCAGGACCTTGTCAACGGCGGAATAATCAACTATACTCCAATCGACAACAGCCAGGGTTTCTGGAGCGTCAAATCAGCATCTGCGGCCGTAAATGGCCAGAACTATGCTCTTGTTGGCAACACTGCCATCATCGATACCGGAACGACTCTGGCTTTGATCGACGATAACACTTGCAAGGCCATATACGATGCCATTCCGAACAGTACATATGATTCCAACCAAGGTGGTTACCTCTTTCCCACATCGACTTCCCTGGATGCGCTTCCAACAGTCAAGTTCGCCATCGGTGACACCTTCTTGACTCTCCACAAGGAGGATCTCGGCTATGCTGACGCAGGGAACGGCATGACATACGGCGGTATTCAGTCCCGTGGAAATATGACCTTCAGCATCTATGGTGACACTTGTTTGAAGGGCATGTATGCCATCTTTGACCAGGTGAGTGAAGTCGCCCTCTCGTGCCTTTTGAAAATGATCGCTGACAGTCAATCTACAGGGCGGCAACCGGTTCGGTTTCGTCCAGAAGCCTGACCCATCGTCCAGCACAAGCTCCGCCACATCCCCCAGTCCAGCCCAGTACAATGTTGCTCATCCGACCTCTGCAACTCAAGCCACTCCAGCTCCGACTCCAGCTACAGGCCCAGCTCCAGCAGCCCCAGCTCCCGTCTCTGCTGCTGCTGCAACAAAGAAACACTGGGATGTTCCCACAGGCCCAGGTCACTGATTGAGGTCGGCGCTTGACATTTACCTGCGGTAGGAGAGATCATTGGCATGTACTCTGAGGCCGTCTACCTGAATTTTGTGTTACACCCGAGGGCGATAAGATTATCCTAGAAAACGCAACGTACCTAGTTAACCTGACAATCCAAAATGCTGCTGTTCATGGGCTACGTGTTTCGCCGGGAATTGGCGTCTCCTATCCATCGTGGTCGTCGGCTCTCAGAAGAAACTATCGCGGTTCGGAAATGGGAAGAATCTCCATCGGGCAAGCTTAAGTTGGAGCCATACTCGTATGCTGAGCTGTTCAGGAGCAACAGCGACACAAACTGTAGAGAACCGAAGACACTTCACCTGCACGGGAACGGGCCGGCACGATGAAACGGAGACCGAACCGTGCGATCGCTCCTTGCGTTCGCACTGCTTGGCGATTCTGATTAGAGTCATTAGACCGACTACACCATGGCCGAGGTCAGCACCAGGCTCAATGATCATCCTGCTGTTGCCCAAACAGGAAAATTGTTCTCGCAGAATGAGGAGTGGTGATTATCCCTACTTCCAAATACGATGTAGTTGCATTCACCGCCACCTATGCGCCCTGAGACACGTGAGAGCAGTATAGGCATAGTGGAGTCTGGGCCAAACGATCAGCTTTGCTTTAAGTGTCACTTGGGAACTTGTAACTTGAGCCTGCGTCTCCTCGTTATTCCAGCATTTGACCACGCTGCCAAGTTCTGTACCTTGAACTTTGAACAACATCCCAAAGTCCCATGGCCCAAACGCCAATGCTCGCAAATTTGCGGTACAGCGAATTCGAACACGGTTGGGTTTTGGACGTCGGATGTTTCCTTGCAGCCCGGTGTACAGCGCTGGGAGACCTAGCCTATACGCAAGATGAGCATACTCGGAACCAAATCTTCGAGAATATCAGATCGCATTCGGTCAACATTCAGCACAGACTTGCTTCACATGGCTCCCGCGTCGACGGCTGGCTCTTCGACCCCGGTCACTTCCATCATACGGGCTCCATGATGGCCAAGGTGGCTGCCAGGATTCTGGACACCCACTCGGCAGTACACTGCGTTTTCCTGCTCCTTGGGTGTGCAACGACGTTCGTTGAATTGGGAATGAGGTCCGGATTACGACAAGCATGCTACGAGAGCGCAGAGTCGGTCATCAGGCAACTCCTGGCGTTGGGGTCGAACATGTTTCCAGTCGGGACACAGATGGAAGCATTACGTTTCGAGCTGTCGATGCTCGGAGGTAACGTTGAAAGGTTGAGAAGAGTACTGTCGGCTACCGCTAAAGCAAGAAGCGCGGATAGTAGCTATGTCTTCATAGCTGACATTCGGAAACCCGCTGTCGGTGCTCTATCGGGTGAGGACACACAGCGTCGCTTGGTTGCAGTGGTCCTCTGAACCTCATGGCGAGAGCGGGGATCCGGAATTAACTCCAGAGCCGGGAAGTGGCCACACAGATTGAGAAGTGTCCTGCGGACTGAGTCGGATGTGCCTCGCCATTGAGCAGACTGGCACGCCGGAGCTGAGCAGATGCGGTGCCGCTTGACCAGAAGAGCGTCAGGGGTGCATTGCCGGTCGTGGCAGATCAATGTCTGGTGAAATCGCTGCGCCACCACTCACTGACCCTTCAGCATATGGTGGATCTTGGAAATTCATTCAAACTCAGCGAGATAGCAGTTGCTGCGCAACCATTTCGAGTTGTACAGAGTCGATTCGGCGTCTAGTCTTTGATTCTCTCAGGCGGGTCTCGACACAAGCTAAGTGTCGGCATCATCCCGTGTACCGGTTTAACAGCGACCTTTGAGCAAGCGTCGCGCGGCGTGGCATGATGGATAATGACCAGATCCATTAAGATGTTGATGTTTTTGAAGCTTGAGCAGTATAGAGATCGGGTAGTCCATGACAAAGTACTCTACCTAGTACCGCGCACGGCACTCAATGCTTAGAAATCCTTGTACTTCAATTGTTCAAGGCGGCGGCTGGAGTTGGGTCGCTGTCGGAGTCTAGGCTGTAATCTTTTCTCTACTTCAATGGGAAAGGAGAAGTCCAAGATGACGTAATACCTTTGGTGTTTGTCGAAGGATTCCTTGGCTGCGCTCCGCTCCTTTCGAGTAAGCGTTGTGGTATGTATTTTGCGCTGCTGCCTCTTCCCACGGTCCGTACGGCACAGCACATGTTCAGTGGGATGAAGAGATGTGGCACCCATTTTGTCAATCCACACAGTCCATCCCACAGAAACACATCTCAACTTTCTTTCAGAACGGTCGGCCAGACACGACATCATCCAACAATGGTGGTGAAAACCGTTGCGTTCGCGGCCGTGTTCGAGTATGCTTTCTTGAAGCCTTATATAATCCCGCGCGATCCAGAGGGCTATGAGTCCACCGACTTCATCGGATACTCTCTTGTACGGTCTCTCAGCTCCGTAAATGGCTGAAACACATGCTGACTTCCCAGCTTTATCTCTAGGTCATGGCAGTTCTCGCTTGCTTTGGCGAGATCAGCCTCAAAGGCCTTCCGGATCAATCGCGCAAAAAAGCCTTACGCGACGGGCTGCTAGGCGGATTGCTAGGATATGCCTGGCTTTTATTCTACGTCCATTTCGATGACAGGCAAATCCACCACCTCTTGATCGCCAACTTGATGATGCTTGCGGGTGTCCTGTATGGGTCGCGGAACGAAGGGAGGAAGAAGAGGCAACCTAGGTGGCGTGAGCCATGAGGTTTGCGGGCTGAAACAGGGCGCGTGAAGGCAAGTCAGAACAGCAATGGACCATTAGCAGCCTGGATTGACGAGTGGTGCCAGAGTGCTCGGCCTCGAAGGTGTTCCTTGTAGCCTAAGTATGGAGCGCGGGTTGTTTGAAAGAGACAGACCAAATTGAGCGAGAGGGGACACAATACTGTCATCACGTCTCCTTGTACGTCGTATAGAAGTCGCCGTATGCACAGAAGTATAATCCATAATTCAAGCATAGCTCATCCATCCTAGGAAGGTAATTCAACTCGAATGTTAGCTCCCTGTCGTCATCATAGAATCGAGACCGCACTAGTCAGTGAAGGATGGAGGAAGGAGGGCGTAAGAGCTTCGATGAACGATGATGAAAGATTGTTGCTGTTATGAAAGAAGAACAAGGAGTGCATTACTCTTTACGCGTCGTTGAAATCTGCCTCGGTCCAAGGAAGCCGGACATCGTGATGATGAAACCTATTCGTTGCTGGTGTTAAAGGCTGCCGTACAGCATGGCAAAGTCAAGTGTTGTATGATGGAAAGGAGAGGGAGAGATGAGTGCAGAATGGAATAATGGAATCCTGACACCATCGCCAAGCGTCGTTCCCAAACCCATCATCATTTTCCCGTGCCGAAAAGTCCCACCAGTTTGACAACAACACCATCAGGTTCAGCTTCACAATGGCATCCACAAACAAGCTTCTCAGAAACAAACACCTCCCGTTCGCCGCCGCGAGCAACATCCCCAATCATGCATTTACGCCCTACAGAGTATGCCACAACTAAAATCTGCATCACAAACCTCACACTCCCACACCCAGTCCTCGCCCCCGATGTCTGGGGCAAAGAAAAAGAACAGCCAGCTGTGTTGAACATCACCCTCACTCTTCGCGGCAATGGCTTCGGCTCCTCAGGAAACCTAGACATCCTCGATGACAGCACAATTCACTATGGCCTTCTTGCAAAGAAAATCCGGGCGGCTTGCACAGCTGGACTTGACCTGAAGGGCCTCTGCCTGGCCACGGAGACCGCCGTGTTGGAGATGGGAAGGAAACGCGGTAACACGCAGATCATCGGGGAGTCGAGGATCGAGGTTGGTCTCTGTAAGGCTAGCATGTTTGGCGAAGATCTCAAGTTCGTGATGGTGAGACATCAGGGTGTTGATGGGCGTTGTGAGGGGTTGTGGACGAGATTCGAGCTTAAGGGAATGAAGATTATGGTGTTGGTGGGTGTTAACGCGTATGAGAGGCAAGCCAAGCAGCCGCTTGTCATTGATCTGGGGCTGTGGTATGATAAGGGACCGGTGGTGGGTTTGTTTAGCTTGGAGAAGACTGTTGTGGAGGTGAGTTGCTCATTCTAGACTGGTTTGAACAACTGCTAATTAATGGATAGATCATCCAAGATACCTCATACGAGACGCTGGAGACTCTGGTCGAGCATCTCGCCTCAGAGCTGAGGCACATAGTCCTTGAGGAGAAGTACCCTGGCTCACAACTTAACCTTCGCATCGCGAAACCTCGAGCCATTGCGTTCGCAGACGCGCCGGTAGTGGACATCGTTCGCGACATCCCAGAAGAAGAGCACATGCGAGGTACGAGCATCATCAAAAACCCAAGCGTCATGAACACCTAGAAGCGGAGGGGCCTCCGACGAGGTAGGTACCTGTTTCAAGACTGCACCAAAGTGGACTTTTGGGCCTGGTCCGTACCGTCCGATGTACGCCCGCCGCCATGGAGACAGAACGAGGCGTGGCCGTGTGGGGAGAGCTCTGAACTGGCGAGAACAGTGGATGCAGGCACGCTCGGACTGGTAAGGTCTCAAATGAGACGCTCCACTGGATATGTGCTGTATAGATAGGGTGAGATCCCAATGCGGACACCCTGTTTGCGAGAAAAGTGGCTTCTCTTTTTCGATACTGCGGCGTTGCAGGACGCGTAGATATCAGGATGTCAATCAAATTCTCCTGCACTTTTGAACTACTCATCTATAGACTTCCCCTGACTGCGAGACTCGACCGATGTCCCCGATAAACGAATGTATATTCGAGCACTCGCCTTGCACCTCTGCATTCCGCACGTGTACTGGCGGTTAGAATATGCCGTGGCGCCGGCAGCAAGCCGACAGCCGCGAGCGTCGGCGTGGTCGGATCGACGCCATCTGTCGGCGAGAAGCGGGTCTCCAAGCAAGGCGTGCAGGTGGCGACTCACCATCTGCATCTGGGATTTGTTGGTGAAGTGTTAAATTCCGTGGGAACGACCCGTTGGAGTTTGGAGAACTGTTTGGAGCAAATTCCTTCGAGTCAGTCGGCATCTGGGGATCACGAACTCTGTCGTTGAGGTGAAGAAGCCTTTCATTTGCACTGCGTGTGAAGAAGTCTGTGAAACGGATATTGTCTGTCAGTGTGGCTACGCAGCGTGTTTCTGGCTTCACTTCTTGATTTGATTTGATTTGATTGGGGGCTGAAGCTGTCTGTCTGAAGCAGTGGCGTAGTTTGATGGACCCCATACGTGCGAGCATCCTTGATGAAGTGGGTGAGTCTCTCATGGGTTACAGTGGTGTCTCTTCAACGTCGCAGAATAGCATGCCATCACGGCACAAGACTGTCAACAGGCGTCTACAGCTTGAAATCCACCCCAAATCCAGCCAATCTGGGTGTTGGTCTACGAGACATCGTTGATTTTTAGACGCAGATTCCCCCAACGCTATTCCCGTGGTGGGGCAAGTTCTGCGTGGCTTTCGTAAATCCCTGTCCAGTGATGCAGGGTGATGAGGAGCTAAGAAATGTGTCGAGGTGTTGGTTAGAATATAATCTCAAGGACAACCAGACCGACTCTTCCTCCCCTTTATAGCATCTTGCTCTTTCCCTTTTCGTGAAGTGCCCCATACCAATTCACGCAGCAGGAATCCCGGCAGAAGTTCCGCGACAGAGAGATCCTCACTGGTACAGTAAGCAGTTTATGTTCCAAGAATCTTGGGGAGCTCTCCGTTTCCTGTGGAGCTTGCCGCCTTCTTATATCGACAGCGACATTGAGCTGACAACCGACTCTCCTTTCTACCAGAACCACAACCACCTTCATCACCCAAACGAAACCGCGAAGATGGCCTCTTCGATTCCTTCTAAGCTCAAGGACGCCCTCCCAGCCCACCTCAAGCCAGGCAATGGCGCCGAGGGCGAGCGTCACCACGGAAAGTCGCAGTCCCACGTGGTAAGTCTCCTCCTGAGCGTCTTTCCACTCCCCCTACCTACGAGCGTGCGAGGCGAAGACGGCAATCAGGCAGCAGAACGATAGGGGCATGAGAAGCAATGGCAGCACGACCGAGCTCTGCCAGGTTACTCGCTGTAAGACCGTGAAGGAAGCTTCCAGCAACGACGGCGACGACAAAGCGGCCTTCGACACCGAGTTCTTCCGTTACGACGACCGCCTAAGCTGCAGCCAGCTTGCCTTACTGCCAACTTGACCAAAGCGGGCGCTTGCATTCACCCGCAGCGCTGGCGTGCTTTCAACAAACGAAGTTGGCAAGACCTACTGCAAACACGCTCGAGAAAACTGCCTCATACCACACACCTCAGCTATAGAGCCCACTCCCTCTACATCCACTCCCTCACTCGATCGCCAACATGCCTCCCAAGGCCAGCAATGTCGCGCGTGAGATCTGGCTAACTCAGGGCGACCAGGCATTCGAGAACACTTCCACATCCGTTGCTGCATCCCAGATGCGTAACGCGCTCAACAACCTCGCCGATGGAGTCACGGACCCAAAGGAGAAGAAGGTCAGTACAGACATGCTCTCCTCTCACTCCCACCGTCACTCCCTCTAACTCTGCGCAGCGTTTCGAGACTGAAATGGACAACTTCTTTGCTCTTTTCCGCCGCTACCTCAACGACAAGGCCAAGGGCAACGAGATTGACTGGAACCGCATCTCTCCCCCAAAGCCAGAGCAGGTCGTCGACTACAACAGCTTAGGCAACTCCGAGTCGGTTGAGTTCCTCAGCAAGCTCGCCGTGCTGAAGCTCAACGGTGGTCTCGGTACCTCCATGGGCTGTGTTGGCCCCAAGTCAGTCATTGAAGTCCGCGATGGCATGTCCTTCCTCGACCTCTCGGTCCGTCAGATTGAGCACCTCAATCGCACCTACGACGTTAACGTCCCGTTTGTGCTTATGAACTCCTTCAACACCGACAGCGATACTGCTAGCATCATTAAGAAGTACGAAGGACACAACATCGACATCATGACCTTCAACCAGTCGCGCTACCCACGTATTCTCAAGGACTCGCTCCTCCCAGCGGCCAAGGCCCACGACTCACAAATCTCCGACTGGTACCCTCCCGGCCACGGCGACGTGTTCGAGTCCCTCTACAACTCGGGCATCCTCGACAAGCTGATTGAGCGCGGCGTCGAGATCCTCTTCCTGTCCAACGCCGACAACCTCGGTGCTGTCGTAGACCTGAACATCCTCCAGCACATGGTCGAGACAAAAGCAGAGTACATTATGGAGTTGACGGACAAGACCAAGGCTGATGTCAAGGGTGGCACTATCATCGACTACGAGGGCCAGGCGCGTCTCCTTGAGATTGCCCAGGTCCCTAAGCAGTACACCAACGAGTTCAAGAGCATCAAGAAGAACACCAACAACATCTGGATGAACCTCCGCGCCGTCAAGCGTATCGTCGAGAATAACGAGCTCGCCATGGAGATTATCCCCAACGGCAAGAGCATTCCCGCCGACAAGAAGGGAGAGGCAGACGTCAGCATCATCCAGCTCGAGACCGCTGTCGG
>MWSQ01002168.1:0-83713 GCA_002116395.1 Ramularia endophylla | reverse complement strand
CAAGGATCTTGGGGGTGCTTGCGGTGAAATTCACGCTTTGCTCGGCAAGGGCTGGAAGAACCTTCTCAACCCGCTTGTGGCCATTCAGAATTTCGAGTACAAGATTTCCAACATTCTGGACAAGCCTTTAGAATCATCCTTCGGTTATGTGTCTGTGCTTCCAGGTGCCTTCTCTGCATACAGATTCCGCGCCATCATGGGTCGACCCTTGGAACAGTACTTTCACGGAGACCACACGCTCTCTAAGCAGCTTGGGCCCAAGGGTATCGAGGGTATGAACATTTTCAAGAAGAACATGTTCTTGGCCGAAGATCGTATTCTTTGTTTCGAACTGGTAGCAAAGGCGGGAAGCAAGTGGCATTTGACCTATGTCAAGGCATCCAAGGGAGAGACTGATGTGCCAGAAGGTGCAGCTGAGTTCATCGGCCAGCGCCGAAGATGGCTCAATGGTTCTTTCGCTGCCACACTTTACTCCCTCATGCATTTTGGTCGGATGTACCGCTCTGGACACAACATCTTGCGCATGTTCTTCTTCCATATCCAACTGATCTACAACATTGCAACAGTCACCCTGACTTGGTTCTCTCTAGGTGAGTCGAGCAAAAAACAACAATTTTGCAACCCAGCTAACACTTTTCAGCTTCCTACTATCTCACGACCACTGTAATCGTCGATCTGGTTGGTGTTCCCAGTAACAGCAACAATCAGCGGGCTTTCCCCTTTGGTAACACCGTCACGCCCTACGTCAACACCGTCGTCAAATACATCTACCTGGCATTTCTCCTGCTGCAATTCATTCTCGCTCTCGGGAATCGACCCAAGGGTAGCAGATGGACCTACATCACCTCATTCTGTGTATACGCCCTCATCCAGCTATACATCATCTGCGACTCCTTCTTCCTGGTGGTCCGCGCTTTCACCGGAGGTCCAGGATTTAACACCGATGGTAGCGTGGCAGACTTTATCTCATCTTTCTTCGGCTCCACTGGACCTGGTATCATCATCATCGCACTTGGGGCTACCTTTGGTCTCTACTTCGTAGCCTCGTTCCTGTATCTGGACCCATGGCACATGTTCACCTCTTTCTTCCAGTACTTACTGATGATGACCTCTTACATCAACATCTTGATGGTCTACGCCTTCTCCAACTGGCATGATGTCTCCTGGGGTACCAAGGGATCTGACAAGTCTGATGCACTGCCCTCTGCGACCACGCAAAAGGGTGCCGACGGAAAGGCCACAGTCATTGAGGAAGTCGACCTTCCGCAGGCCGACATTGACTCTCAATTCGAGCAGACTGTCAAGCGTGCCCTAACACCCTTCATCGCACCCAAAGAAGACACCAAGAAGACACTGGAGGACTCGTACAAATCTTTCCGTACTCGTCTGGTAACATTTTGGATCTTCTCAAATGCTCTGCTCGCTGTAGCGATTACCAGTGACTCCTTCGACAAGTTTGGCTTCAGCACTGGCGCTACTACTCGTACTGCAGGCTTCTTCCGAGCACTTCTGTGGGCTACTGCGGCATTATCACTGGTGCGATTCCTGGGCTGCCTATACTTCTTGTTCAAGAGTGGACTGCTCTCGTGCTGTGCGAAGAGGTAATCTCCTGGAACGGCTTTTTCAGCCTGGAAAGAAAAAGCAAAAATCTGCATTGTTTCTTGTTTTTCAAATGACGAACGATACCTTTTGACTGCTTGCGCTTTAGTCGCGCATTGCTGCTTCCTAAGGAATATGGGCAATGGATGTGGCGTTCGAGCGGAGCCTTGTTGCACTTTTTCCTTGGAATTCGACGGACGGCTGGACATTTTTCAGATATCAATGTATTGGATGTTGTATTACTTGTCTTGACTCATTGCCTCGGGTACGTTGCGAATGGTCTGATTCCCCTATACGGAGCTGTTAGTCTGACTTATCAGCTGTTTGACCCATACGTATTATTAGTAAAGTGGCATCAGGTTGGCGGTAATGGCCGTGAATCACACAGTATGTTGAGATAAGATGTTGAAGTGAGGTCTGCCAAGAAAAGGCGCTAGCTTGATATTCATGAGCTGACCCTTCAATCTACGAAGCTTGCTGAATCAAATGATCAGGCGGTAAAAAAGTTCTCCCGCCAAACTCATATCGACATCACTTCTTTCCTTCATTAAACACGAACCGACAATGGCGATCACCATCCTCCCGCCAGCACCGGCGGCACCGCCGCCGCTATCTCGCCGCTTTATCGAAGACCTGGACACATACGATTCCGAAGATGACTCTGAAGATGAGGACAAGATGGAGATTGATGCGATGCCTTCTGGACACCGCTCGCAAACCAAAGCAATGATCACGCCCGGCCAGATCGTGACCAGCGACCCACAATGGATGCGTGGACACGGCACATTCAGCGATACCACCGACGACACCACAATCCGCTCCACACTGGCAGGAACGATCCAGAAGACAAACAAACTGCTTTCGGTAGTTCCTCTCCGTGCACGGTATACGCCCGAGATTGGCGATTTGGTAATAGGCAGGATCGTCGAAGTGCAGTCGAGAAGATGGAAGGTGGACGTTGCGGCGCCTTTGCTGGCAAACCTGATGCTGAGCTCCATCAATTTGCCCGGTGGAGCACTGCGGCGACGGACGAGCGTAGACGAGCTGAACGTACGGAGTTTCTTTCAAGAGGGGGAGCTTCTGGTCGCTGAAGTACAGGCCCTGTTCCAGGATGGCAGTCCAAGTTTGCATACGCGATCGTTGAAGTACGGTAAGCTGCGGAACGGCTATTTCCTCGCTGTGTCTGGTGTCGGTGGCGGAGCGGGTGTGGTGCGTAGTAAGCGCCAAATCTTCACGCTACAAACAAGACGGGGTGGCGAGGTGGATGTCATTCTGGGTGTGAATGGTTATGTGTGGATCTCGAAGCATGCCGCTGAGTCGCAGGGAGAGAAGGATGTGGGTGTGAATCGTCTGGAGGAAGTTGCGACTACGAGCATGTACTCCAGTCAAAATGAGGAGATTTCGCCGTCGACTAGAAGAGCCGTTGCGCAGATTGCTGGCTGCGTGAGGGCTCTTGTAGAAGGTAATGTCAAAGTCGAAGAGGAGACTGTGCGGAGAGCATACGAAGCTTGCCTCGAGGTTGAAGACTCTGAAGATGGAGGAGACATGGTGTTTCTGGGAGGCGAGCGAGGGAAACTGGTGGTGGAGATGGTCTTGGCTGGCGCTGCTGGTTGAAAGGTTGCTTGATGACCTTTATCGTTGCTGGAAGAAATCACCTATCAAGGATTCACATCCAAAGTCGAACGACAGGGCCGGATATTACCTCAGCATCATCTACGAAATCGAAGCCAGGTAAACTGGCAAGAATTGACATCGCGACATGGAATGGAAACCCGATGGCTGTCCGACACACAGCGCGGCTTCCCGGGAGCCCCTCAATAATGAGGCATGGACGGGAAAGAGCGCTAGTTGACGAGGATGGTATGCCTTGGTCTGTGCTACGGCAAGCTCAAGAAGATGCTGATGCCACATTGGGGTTGTAGGACTACGCCATAGACTCAGGCTAGGCATGACCATACGTCAGGACCACTCCTTCGACCCTTGGTTCGTCCGCGTGCATAGTCCCTCGTGGTCTGGCGATCTCCTGGCTGTAGGAATGAAAGTCATCTCTCGATTGCTGCTGACCCTCCATATGTTCCACTCCCGGCGGCTTTCCCACATCAGATAAAGACTTCCACTGCCAACAAACCACACATATCTGCCGGGTTGAAGCGGTTCATTGTATTGCTGCTCATTGCGCCAACGTGCTCTCCAGTGTGATCTTCACTCAATATGGCGAAGCTCGAAGGAAGGATTGCAAAGTATGGGCCGGATGCGGTAAGACCGCCACGTGTTCCGAGGAGAAGTCCCACCCCTGAAGGTTGGCAGAGATCAGGGCAGAATATGGCTGCAGGTAGAGGCAAAAAGCGAGCCAAAGAAACTCGAAAGGAAAAGCGTGAGGCTCGAGCAAGTATTTCTGTCAAAAGATTAACGCCAAGGGAGAAAGACAAGCATGCCAGGCGAGAGAGGCGCAAATGGGATCAGCAAGCGAACGCAGCTCGAGAAGCGCGGGCGAAGGTTGATAAGAGAGCTGTAGCAGGTCGAAAGAATCAGCTGCGTGACAGGACCGAAGCACTCCGGAGAAGACCTGCCAGTCCTGGAAGTTCTGCGAGTTCTGCTCCGCTGCGACAGAAACCTGTGCGGCGAATTGCTGAAAGTAGCGATGATGAACAACAGCCAGCTTTGACCCTGCGAAGGAAGCAGGATATAGTCAAGGGTCTGACTCAACCTCAGAAGATGAAGTCTTCTGCCAGCAAGGTGACCAATCCTACGCCAAAGTGCAAGCCAATCAATGCCGCTGGGCTCTCGAATATGCCTGGAAAGTCGGTGCAGGCTGATGCAATCTCACCTTATGGCGCGACATCATCTGGAGCGAGGCGTAGCAATCGCCTGGCTCATGTTGATGCCGACTTCAAATCCCTCAAGTAGGGTCCCCAAGCCTTGTCGTTCTGGCTTTCTATCTCTCTCAACACTACCATCCTCACCTCGTCATTTCAGGTGATGTACCGATATGCGCCGCATTCGGCGAACAAAGGCTTTGACTTGGTCTACGTGCTTGTGGCTTTGTTCTTCGTGGGAGATGTTGGAGACCAGCTACAACTGTTTATCATAGCTTCATGAGCTTGGAGTAGTACCACTACACGCCCGTTGAAACGGCGACAATTACAACCAACGATTACGAATTCAAGACACAACAGGGAATTGTTGAGGTCACGGTTACGAAAGACATTCTTTACATCTCATGGCGTCTCAAGACCCGGATGGACCTTGGTTGCTGTTCGATCCTGACTTCATCAAAACCTGGCGTACACAGCTTAGACTTGCTCACAGAGGCCTGCAAGGCTACTTAGATCCAGAAGAAGCTAGAATGCAACCTCGTGGACTCACACAACAGCAAGCATCCGTGCTACGGCGCCCATTGGAAACGCTACAGATCGTCATTAATGGATTGAGAGACCTGGTTCGACCGGATGAGCTCCAACCGGGTAATACCGGGAGGATGAGAGAGCGGAAGAGGAAGAGAGCAGACGATGATGCCGCTGCTGCCGCCGCCGCTGCCGCCGTCACGCGTGGTCCTCAAGACGATCAGAGGCGAGATGCTAGTGATAGCGATCCAGCTCCACCTCGTAGGAGGGCCAGAGGCCGTCCAAATATGCTTACGGCTAGACTCTCGGGTATTGCTGCTGCTGAACTCCTCGCCGCCGCTGCTGCCACCGCGAGTGCTACAGCCACGGACGCTACACTCACGAGAGCTACCACCACGGCTGCTGCTAATGCTGCTCCTACCAATGCTGCTCCCACGAATACTGCCGTCCCTGTAACCGCTGTAACCAGAACTACTCGAGCTGGGAGGGCGACCCGAGTTCCAGGAAGATACAATACGATGTAGGTTATCAACGTACGTACATAATTCGAAGCAGATCGCGAGTCGCTTAAGCCTTCTCCATCATTATCTCATCTCACACTCCTACAGTAATGCAATCGTCGTTCACTGTTTCCGGCGATGCGAAACATGCCAAGCGTCTTTGTCAACTTTCCTTTGTTCCTACGAGAGAATGGTAGGGAGCCTGTGTGCCGCCTCAGCTCAATTCCTGGGCTACATCCAGGAGTCTCAAAGGTTGTTCGAAGCTGAAGACAAACGCACTATGCCACCAAAGAGGGTAACGCGTTCAAATAGCGCACCTGCTCCTATAACTACCGCAGCCGTTTCTGCAGCGCGTCCCAGTCTCATAGTCAGACTGCGAGTTCCGGCAGTACCTCCAAGGCTCATTGTCAGACTGCGAGTCCCGTCTATCAAGCAGTCAACGATCAAACTCGCAAGTACTAAGCAGTCAAGCATTGCACGTCCAACTCCTGCTCGGTCGACTATCAGGCTTCCAGCTTCCAAGCAGCCAGTTGTTAAGCGGCCTGTAGGGAGACCTCGCCAGGCGAATACTGCAGTTACCAAAGCAGCCAATCCAGCAGGAGTTGCCAAAGCACCGGGTACTAAACCATGGACCCAAGCCAAAGTCAACGCCAGAGCTTCCCGACCTGCGCCTCGCCGGCAACCAGTCCAGTCTCGGACGAGCACTAGAATCCGAGATCGAATAGCCCCTGCATTCGAGCTCTCAGCGTCCAGAAATCTCGACAGCATGAGCGCAACTACTCTTGGTCAAGATGCAGACCTCAGCCTGCGCCGTATGTACCAACAACTTCAAGTTCACGCTCGAACGCTTGGAATCCGAGAGACGACCGAGAACCGCACAATCCTCAGACCGATTCGACAGCTTTTGGAGGTCGCTATCGGGTCTATTGAGGATCAGTATGAGCCTAGTGCACCACAGGGGCCTATTGTCAGGATTGGAGGTGAAGATGATGGTCGTCCGCTGCCGGCAAGTCCTCCAACTCCTGATCTAGGGGATCGAATAGGTGCTAGACCGGGTCAGACGACCATCGTGGGTGATACACCTAGTCTGAGCCCGCCTGCTTTGGATTCCGGTCGACTGAATAATACCTCGACTGCTAGGAATCAGCGGGCTGGAAATGGGATCTCGAGTGCTGGTGATCAGGGCCGTGGAAACAGGCCTGCAATTGGATAGGGCCTTGACGGTCCAATCTGGCCTTGGACGGAAACACAGGAGATGGCTGCCAGAGCGCACGGGCGAGCTGAAGAGTTGGAGGAAGCCCTTCGTCAAAATGGTTAAACTCGCACGTTATCATCACCGCGGTCTGATGGGGGAGCTGATCTACCACCGGGCTTCTCTCTTTACGCGGAGGGGTATCTGCACGAGGAAAGTTAGATATGCAAGAACACACTATCATCCCTAGGATGAACCTGTTTACCAGGTGTCCCTCAATCAGATAGTAATGATTGTGTTCTCTTTCGCTCATCGTCGAGAGGAGACATGTGACACCCGCCGGCGATATGTCTTGGCGTGAATTGGTGAACTCTCTGGCAGCTCGAAGATGTGATACGGATGTGATACGGATGTAGTCCATGGGGTGTTCGGGCTAGAATGAAAGAGAGAGGGCGGCACATGGAGCACTGTTGATGGAGAAGCACATCATGATCAGTAAACAACATGTGTATTAACATTCGTTTATATCGTTGCTAACTTACGCCTTTGTCCAACCGACCACCTACGACATCGACATGAGTCAGATAATACATATACTCGCGAAAGGCCTCGTGGCGCCTCAAATCAGCCCCAGCGAGGTAGACACGGAGCCTCACACACCGATTGCGATCTTTGTCGCTACCCCAACCCCAACCCTAAGCGAAGCACAGACGCTCTTATCAACGGTTAGCATGAACGCCCACAATTTTCCAAGGGAATTGGCTACTAGGTAGTAATCTGTGCAAAGTAAGAAGACGAGCATTGGTCTTGCCTTTGTTGATATAACTCATGCGGTATCCCACAACAAAGCCGAAACCAGCTGCATTCCAACCGGATTCGACTAGACTAGCGGAACAAAGCAGTCACTATTCATCGATACATGTCTTCCTCGCTCAGGCCGCCGAAACGCGGCTCACAAATGCCTATCATTCTGTGTTCTCGATGATGGCCGGAAGACACAACAACCGCGGGAGGATTGGCAAGGCGAGCGCACGAGGCGCAACCAGAGGCTCGTCTACCAGGGGCACATCTTTTAGAGGTGCAGCCAGAGGAAGAGCAAGGCCGCCACCTACCGGTGCAAGCAACAGGACCAAAGAGTTGTTGCCAGATCTTATCAGAGATCGAAGGCACCAGTCAAAGTCACCTTCCGACACAGTGCGATCGGCCAACAGCTTGCAGGGCGACCTGGACGCCGAACGACCACGGTCAGAAAACATAGCAGAAGCCACAGCTCCCAAAGTCGAGAGAGTGTACAACGAGCTCTGGCGTTCCGGGCCCGCAAGCTTCGCTTTCGCGACGCACGGCAAGTTGGACCACAGCGAAGACACAATAACCATCGCTCTCAATATCTTCGACCATATCATTCAGCCGGAGAATTGGAACCCCGAACTGTCGAACAACAAGCTTTCGGCATCCTGTTTCTTCTTCGCTTCCAAATTGACGGGAAAGAAGGTCAAGGCCAGCGAGGTCGCGGGCTCCATTTGGATGGATCCAAGCGTGGTAGCAGGAATGTCACAAGTGAGCGAAGGACCATTGTATGACCGTATGTTGGAAAGCCTTACCGTCAGCGCTACGCAGGTTGTACAAGGGTACGAGATTCTGTATGAACAAAGTGAAGGGTTGAGAGACTTGCTCGGAGAGTATGGCGGAGGCTTGGCGAGTCTGCCCTTACCTGCCGAGGAGAAGCTGTTGCTGCAGTCGGAAGATGCAGAAGGTCCCTACACTTCGCAGGTAGCGGCTGAGATGATGAGATTGGGTTACCAGAGAGGACGCGGCTCAACAGGGAACATCGCAGGTGCTCTTGAGCGAGGCGACGATCTGGGGAAGGCTGATGATGTTGCTCGGTTGGGAACACCTCCAGCAGAGGAGACGGTAGGAGAGGCTGAGCTGGACCCAGTTGATGATTGGAATGACTTGGACACTTTTGTCGCGGACAATGAGTAGATGTAACTTGTAAGCCACAGAGGCAGGCGCGTATAGTGCTTAGTCTGACAGATACCTTACTGCATTCAGCGGGCAGGCGACTTATCTCGAAGCCGCAGTCTTAGAGGCATGTTTCCAATAAGCCACAAATGGTTCGTGTGACCGCCTCGATTTCGCCAGAAATGTCGGATGTATTTGCTCCTGTTGAAGCGGCAGTAATGCGATCCGAGAATCCTCCTCCATTGGCAGTCGTAGGCAGCGAGGCGCTGCAGGCGTTCACGGCGTGGCAAAACACGAGTGAAAGGGAGGTATCTTAGGTACCTAGGTACGGTAGAGTGCATGCAGCCAAGATTGATGACAAGTGAGATAAATCTATTTCTATCGGGACTCGGGTTAGCCTTCCCGCGCGGCGGCTGTGTTGGCGCTACCCAAGAGGCAGCTAAGAGGTTAGAGCAGGGACGATTGGCGGCGTGAAACGATCAGCCTCTCCAGCAATTCTAGGGGCTCGCTCGCGCGCGTTTCAACACCCACATCGAAACACTTTCTTCCTCTCGACATCGATCCGCCCTTTACATTCTGCTGCATTGTCTTTTGGGTACACAGAGCGTTGAGTTTACTGCTGCATAGCCTTACGAACAAGAAAGAAAGAGTTGCATTGGAAAGACGGTAGCGTCACGGGTACCTTTAGCTCGAGCTCGATTCTCCGCCAGGGACCAAAACCAACAGACAGGCGCCAGCATTATGGCTGTAAGTCGACATCATGACTTGCCCCGCTCGTACGATGGCCAGGCGACAGCTTGAAGAGACGGATGCGAGTGTATAAGAAAGAGACGTTGGCGCACAGAGATTGGATTGGAAAGGTGCTTGTTACCAGCAGCTGACAACATGGCTTCTCCACAGTACAACAGCTACAACAATGGCGGATACGCCCAGTCGAACCCGTACGATACCCGCGGTGGCAGCTACGATGCGCCGCCTCCCTCATATGGTATGCAGTATATACACGTGTGCTCGAAGAAGCAAAGCTGACAAGACCTCTTTGCAGGACAAGCACACGATGTCGAGATGCAACCCCTTGCTGGCAACGGAGCACCATATTCCGCCACACCACAGCCTCGCGACCCGAATGCCACTCTGAACGACTGCCGCGCCGTTTCTCGCGCCATCGACGACCTCGAGAGCCGGCTGAACGACCTGCAACGCCTGCAACGCAACTTTGTCTCCGGCACTGGCACCTCCAACAAGGAAGTCGATGGTCTGAGCGCAGACATCATGAGTGGCTATCGTGGTCTGGCCGACCGCGTTAAGCGCATCAAAAGCCAACCAGATGCCTCCAACCCACGCAACAATGCCCAAGTGGAAGCCCTCGATCGCCGGATACGCAAGGCCATCAACCACTATCAGCAGGTCGAATCCCAGTTCCGCAAAGAGGTCAACGAGCAACAACGGCGCCAATACCTGATTGTGCGTCCTGATGCAACCGAGTCGGAGATTCGGGAAGCCACAGAGGCGGGCGGAGACACACAGATATTCCAACAAGCGCTTCTCAACGCCGACCGCAGAGGCCAAGCACAGAGCACGCTAAGAAATGTTCAGCAACGGCACGATGCGATTCAGCAGATTGAGCGCACCATGATCGAACTGCAGCAGCTGTTCCAGGACCTTGACAGGATTGTTGTCGAGCAGGAAGCACCCGTTATGGCCATTGAGCAAAAGGCCGAGGAGACACACACACATCTTGAAGCCGGAAACGTGCATGTTGGAAAGGCCGTAGACAGCGCACGCGCTGCCAGAAAGAAGAAGTGGATCTGCTTGGGCATTTGCGGTAAGTGTGCAGCAAATGGCACTTCGACGAAATCTGGCGAACTAATGCTTTCACAGTCGGCATCATCGTGATTATCATCATTATTGTCCTCATCTATGGCGCGACAGCAGGCGGCTGGTTCAAGAGCAACAATAACAACAACACATCCAACACCAACAGCAGCGGAAACTAGGGAAAGAGCATCCGCTATCGTTCTCTTTGTCCGGCGGATTTGTATCATCAGAGATACCCTTGGAGACAGGCGCTTGCTTGCCTTTTCATTTTGTACCTTGCCTATTGCACAGCGCTGGCGTTTCGGAAGATCAATGGACGGTTGGGAAAAATGCTGGATGCATTCGAACTTGAGAGCATATTTACACGATAGTCGCGTTTTAATCAAGAACGGCTGACATTTGCAGGTCGATTGGTCACGTAAAGTGAAGCTCGAGTCGAATGGTATGTACATGTACATCTCCTAAGGGGGAGGTTCAGGTCTAAATTAAGACGGTAAGGGACGGCAGTAGAATTCTGTATGGTAGAGGACAATTGACGCTCAATAATCACAAATATGCCTACATGAGGATCACTTAAGGACAACCGGGAAGGACTCTTCTCATCATACAAGACAAGCTACAGTCACGAATTCATCAAGGCTCAGAGGTCTGCATGCTCTGCAATATGAAATCGACTCCCTGCACAGTCACCACCGTCGCCTCCTAAGCAGCAGCGGCAACCTCAGCAGTATGCCCATTGACCATCCCGCCCATTCCCTTCCTCCGCTCCTTCATCCTCGCCCTCCTCGCGGTCATACAAGCCCTGACCTCGCCCTTGAACGTTGTACTTCCAACATTATTCGTAACGCCTTCCACCGCAAGCGGTCTCACAACTTTCATAGCGCCCGTACCAACGCCCATGACCTGCCCAAGAATAATACATTCACTGACACCTTCGATATCATCTCTCTTTCCCTTAGCCGCAGCCTCAAAGAGGTGATCAGGAGTCTTCTCAAAAGATGCAAGCTGCAGCACCGAATCTCTCATCTTCGCCAACCCAAAACGCGTGATGCCCAGAACTTCACCTTTGTACGTCATGACATCTGCCAGAAGTTGCATGTGCCGTGGATCAATGTCCATGCCTCCCATCACAGCGGAGATCTCATCAATGATAGTTTTACGTGCGGCTTCGATACCGAGCACTTCTTTCATTTCCATGACATTGTTGCTCTTGGTGCGATAGCCATCCACGCCGTCAGTGGTCATACATGCTTTGAGGCCGTAGCCCTCGACTAGCACAGAGATGGGTTCCCGACCAGATGCATCCGCTTTGTCGTCCTTTTTCATGATGGCTCGAGCAGCATCTGGGTAGCCTTTCACCACGACTTGAGGTAGTTTTCGCTTTAATGTGTGGATCTGCATGAAGAGTACCTCGGAGTCGTCGTTATCGGAGAATCGAAGATGCTTTGTTGCGGCTGCTTTGCGCAGCTTTCCAGAATCTGGGAGTGAGAGGCGAACGCGGATGTGGCTTTCCGAGGCACTGGCATTCACGCCCATGGACTTGTAACCTTTGGATCTGTTGATGGCATCCACAATGTGCCACATACTGATTCGTAGACCAAGGTTCTCGATCTGCTCCCAGTTGACGCGCATGTTGATGTAACAGCCATTGGTATGCCAGACATCCTCAATGTAATCCACAATATCGCCCAAGTAAGTCTTTTCGATTAAAGCCTTGGCGAAGCGACCCGCCATATCCTCGTACGGTGAGTCGAGGGCGCAGGTGATGACTGGCGTGCTGATGACCTTGCTTGCGTTGATGATTTCTTTGATACGTGGGACACCCTGTGTGATGGACATACCGGCAACACCAGCAAAATGGAAAGTCTTCAGAGTCATCTGGGTTCCAGGTTCTCCAATGGACTGCGCACCAACAGCTCCGACAGCATGACCGGCTTCGACTTTGGACTTTTCAAACTTCAGCAGGCAGAGGTGCAGGAAACATTGGAGAGCGGAGTCTGAAAGCTTGAATACACCATCGCTGTTGGGAAGGCGTGCTTGAGAGCTGATCATCTTTTTGTGCTTGCCCAGGATGAAGTTTGTGACATCGTCGAGGAAAGTCCTGCTGTACTCCAACTGATCGGTAGACTTTGGAGTCTGGTCGTTATATTCCAGTGGCAGACCATCATCCGTGACTCTGCCCAACTTCGCACGCTCTTTGTCGAGTCTCTCCTTGACGATTCTCTCGACCTCATCTTGAAGAAGACCACGCTCACTGTTGTCCCACGTACTGGTGATGGCGTGCATCCAGGTCCGGTCGAAGTTGACGGGCTTAGCGCTACCCTCCATGTCCACGGGGTCCAGTCCGTCGTCTCCGAACTTCATTTGGACGACTCCAGAAGACGAGTTGCGCACAGTCAAATCGTACTGCGCGCTCAGATCTTCCAAACTCTTCATCAACCGACGAGACATGTAACCCGTCTCGGCAGTCTTGACAGCTCAGCTGTATCGACCAGACCTTCTCTTCCAGACATGGCGTGGAAGATGAACTCGGTCGGGCTGAGTCCACTGAAGAAACTGTCCACCACGAACCCCTTGGCGAGAGGATCCCGACTTGCTTTGGCGAAGTGAGGGAGGGTGCGATCCTGGAAACCTTCCAGTACACGCTTTCCTCCAATAATTTGTTGTCCCACAGCAGCCACCATCTGTGACACGTTAATGTTGGAGCCCTTGGATCCACATTTAGCCATAGTCATGGGAGCGTTGAATTTGCTCAATTCGGCAAAACAGGCGTCACCACACTGTTGTCGCACCGAACTGAGGATCCCAGACATCAAAATCTCCATCGTTTGTTCTTCGTCACACCCAGCGCTGCGCTCCAGCTTGCCTTTCTTGAATTTGTCAATGATATCGTCACATTGTTTGTATGCTGCATCGACGAGAGCCTTTTTTCTTGCGTTAAGCTTGTCACTCGGGTAGACATCGCTGATACCAATGGAGAACCCCTGTTCTCCCAGCCATCGTGCGGATAATTTTGCAAGACGTGTCATCGCGGCGGCAGCGTAGTCGACACCGAAATCTCGCATGATGACATAGAATACACTGTTCTTCTTGCCATCTCCGACGGTAGCTTTGTCGTATCCTCCGCACATGGTTTCGCTATTCCTGATAACCAAGTAGGAATCCGAGTCAACCATATCGTCAATGTCGCCTTTGCGAGTTGGAGGCGCAAACTGCTTCAACTTGGCTTCAAGGTTGACATTCACTGGGTAGTGCTTGTGCGGCTTCATGAGCACATTCCAGATTTGCTTACCAGTCCAGAATGTCTGTGGTTTCCAGATTGCTGGCGGTGGAATCTCAATGTCATGCTTCTCGCCAGTGAGCGGGTCCTTGACCTGCATGCCATCGTACATGAAAGTCACGACTTGAGTGAACGCTCTGCGGCTGAAAAATTGGTCTTTCCGACTGATGAGATATGCGCCTGTGATGAAATCCTGGATGGCAGCAATAATAGGAGTACCGTTTTTGGGAGTTGCAAGATTGTGCTTTACACCCATCAATTCGGTCGCTTCTGTTCGTGCTTCCTCGGTTTGCGGCACGTGCAGGTTCATCTCATCTCCATCGAAATCTGCGTTGTAAGGGTTGCAGACACACTCATTCAGACGGAATGTCCGCCATGGCCGAATCTTGGCTCTGTGGGATAGAATAGACAGCTTGTGCAGAGAAGGCTGACGGTTGAAGAGGACAATGTCTCCATCTTCAAGGTGTCGCTCAACAACATCACCAAGCTCAAGCTGATCGGCCACCTTTTTCAAATCTCCCTTCATCCCGACCATACGCAAGACAACTCTTCTGTTATCGCGGCCTTTGACGATGAAGTTGGCGCCCGGGTGGACCTTGTCTCCTCGTCTGATGCAAGCCTTCAGCTTTTCAAAGTTGTGCTTTGTGACTCTCTCTGGGTAGGTCATGTTTACGGCAACCCGCATGGGCACTGCGACTTCGTCAATCGACAGGTTAGGATCCGGTGAAATAACGGTTCGTCCTGAAAAGTCCACACGCTTTCCAGAGAGATTTCCACGGAAACGACCCTGCTTTCCCTTTAGACGCTGACAGAATCCGCGCATCGCTTTGCCATATGAAGCGTCTCTTGCAAGACCAGGTAGAGTTCCGTCGATGTACATGGCGATTTGAACCTGGAGAAACTCCCACATGTCCATGACTTTGGCCAGCGGCTGTCCGGCGCGGAGGGTGGCAGTTATCAGCATGTTGATCTGTATTATATCTCCCAGCTTGTTGGTAATGTCGTCCTCGGTGCTGGCAGTCTCCTGCGCTACAGAAGGTCGAATTGCTACGGGCGGAGCAGGAATGTTCGTCCATATCATATACTCGGGTCGACCACCACTTTGAGGGTTCATACCCAACAGCTCGACATCAGCATTGGGAACCTTCTTCAAGATGTTGAGTGCTCTGAGAGGTGTAAGATCGTCCGAGGCGCGCTTCATATGTTTATCGACCTCTGGGTTGGCCTTGATCGCCTCCTCGAATGTCTTTTCAAACTGCTGCATATCCGGCGGCTTTACCTTACTCTTTGCATTCGAATTTGTGTAAATGGCGTACTTGTTGTGCCACATTTTGATCGGGTGGCCAGGCACTTTACGCACGGGTCCGTTGAAAGCGGAGCAGTGAGGACACACCTTGACCTTTCTGCATTCGGCTGAGATGGCCTTGGTGATGACATCTTTGCGCAGACCGTCCAGACCTGGCTTCCTCAGTTTCTTCAGGTAGTCCCGCTTGTCCTTCTCCGGCAGCAGCACCCGGCTGCAGTCCTTGCAAACGCAGTTGAGTGCCTCGATGATTCTTTTGAGATAGCCATAGTGAAAGCATGGTAGAGCCAGCTTCACGTGTCCAAAGTGGCCATTGCACTCCTTCAGTCCTTGTCCACAAGTCTCACACAACCCATTTTTCGAGGAAGTGCCCAAACGCTGATCGAGTGGGCCATGTTTGGTGATAGTTCGTCCAGCGCCTGCCTGCGCAGCCAAGTCGTAGAGATTTCGATCCGCCACAGGTACCACGGACTGTGCGATAATGTCCGGCGGGCTGAGCAGACCGAACTGCAGCGACTTGATGCGCTTGGGGACGGCGTCGACGACCTGATCCTTGGTCGTGAATTGCTCGGTGGTTGCCTCCATGGTAGAGGCGGTGGGCGTGTTGCTACCGGGTCATGGAAATGCTCATCGTTGGTGATGTCCAGGTGGGAATTGCAGAAAGACTCATATGTTGAATCATGAATGAAGTTGCGAGGACCTCTTTTTTTAGCCCACATGCAAATTCAGTGGACGATCGCTGTCTTGAAGGCAGTCCCAGTTGATACATATGATATTTTCTAACGTTTCTACCTAGGTACATGGCAACAGGTGTACTGGCAGCGAGGATGGGCCTATTTGTATGATTGATCAATATCTGCTGGAGTACAAATGAATGTACCTAGTAGGTAAGTACAACACTCGCATGTCTTCGCAACTCGACTCTCACACCCCACCCCACTCCACTCATATCCACGTCCACACCATGGGCACAGTGGTCATAGATTAGACTCGATAAGGGATAGCGGATGATCTATCGATAGCAGTCACGACACGCGCCGTCGTCGTTGCTGCCTTGACGAGGGGCACGCCATCACGCATAAGGTATCTCGCTCTCTGCGCTGCAACAGCAAACACAGGGGCCGTCGAGTCACACCGATACGACCATACGGCTAGCTGCAGGCAGAGAGGACCTGTGAATATCTCCGAGCTCGTGCAGTGAAGAGGTAGGCTCATCGGCGGCTCGAACGTGCTGGTCATGCTCCTCTGACCCCTCGCTCCGATAACAGCCTGGAAGCTCTCGACTCTCTCAACTCTGGACACCACTTCCACCTTCCCCCTTCCTACACCTACTTCGACCACAACACCACCATCGCCGAGATCGTTCGCTGGCGACTGTCGTTCACGTACACTACTGACAGGCACAGCACAGCACAGCTACTCAGACCACACCAATAATCATCCCTCTCTCACCACCGCCACGATGCCTTTTGGGTTCACGATGCCGCCAGCTTCCGCGGCCGAACCCTCCTCTTCCACTGTGCGCGTTGCACTCATCTCCGATACCACCAACGACCGCCGCGAATTCGACCTCTCGCCCGCTGCCAGCACCGTCAACATCGGCCGAGCCTCCCGCAACCGTGGTAAGCAGCTGGAGGCATCGAGCGACAACGCCCTCTTCGACTGTCCCGTCGTATCCCGCATCCACGCTGAGCTCCGCCTATCGCCGCTCAAGACATTCGCCCAGCCGCGGGAAGTTACCATCGCCGACATGACATCGCTGCACGGCACCAAGGTCAACGGAACAATGCTTCAGCCCGGCCAAGGCTTCACGCTCAAGACGGGTGACAAGATCCAGCTTGGACAGCATGTGATGAGAGGTGACGGTGGGCATCCACTCCCTGATCGCTTCGGCATCAGCTCAGCTAACAAACCTCTCGACGCACACGACGGAGTCTCCCTCACTTTTGAACGCATGACATCCGGTGCTTTGCCCATCTTCATGTCGTCCACGGCCGATATCATGCCAATCACCACTCGCCGTGGCTTCCGCGCCCCGTCCTTCTCTCTTTCCGACGCCTCGGACGTGGACAGCGAGCACATGGGCTCCTACATCAGCGAGGGCGAGCACCACACCTCATCAGCCAAGACTACACCTGAGCAGAAGAAGATGAAGCTGGGTACACAGAGTGCTCCTATCGCTCTTGACGGTGATCTAGACGACTCTGACGACGAGGAAATAACCTTCTCCCGCGTGCCAGAGTCTGACGTTCGCCCAGCGCTTGACGCTATGCAGCACACCGATTTTGATAGTTTCTCGGACGTCGCTTCGCTGCAGGAGGCACGCTACAACGACGAAGACGATCACTTCTTTGCCCAAGACGGGCTCAGTGCTGTGGAGTCTGACAACGATTCTGACATCGACCAGGTCGACGATGTAGAGGACAGCGACGATCACGACGACGAGGACAACATGGCCCATGCCGCTTCTTCAGATTTCAGCTCTGAGGAGGATTTTGACTCTGAGGAGGACAACGAGGAGCCGACCCACCGCGAGCCTTCGCCAGAGCTCGGCTCCTTCGATGATGCTGCAGAAGCGTCGACTGGTCAGCCGATCGGCTACACTGATCTTGTGGCCAACATGGATCAAACGGCATGGAACGCATCCTCGTCCAAGCAGCGATACGATCCGGTGCGCAGTTCCGTACCTCCTGTCGTCGAGCAGGCCCCAGAGCCCGTTCTGCCCGCTGGACGAACCACGACCACCTCGTTTACGTATGGTTATCCCGGCTACGATGTCAGTCTGGCAACTAACTTTCCGACTAGTAAGCACTGGGACGTCCAGCATCCAGTATATTCGAGTGCTTTCCAGCCAGGCAGCCCCGGTTATTCGCCCATGAGCCCCAGCTATCAACCAAACAGTCCGACCTATCAGCCAACAAATTTCGCAGCACAACCTCTGTTCCCGATGTCTATCGACGCCATCGTTGAGCCAGTCGCCAAGACTGATGCTGAGCAGCCAGTGGAGACCGCCGTCGAGACCGCTATTGAGGCCATCGACATGACCGCAACCAAGCCCTCCGAGAAGGCGGACGGTCCATCCATTTTCTCGGACAACAAGAACAAGCGGAAGCGCGATGAGCTGGAAGACGTTGTCGACGCCTCTCAGCCGCGAGCGACGGCTTCAGAGGCACCAAATGCCCCACCTGCCCGCCGTCGCCGCACCTCTCCAAAGAAGCACCACTCAGCAATCCGCAAGGCAGTCGTCGGCGCCACTCAAGCCGCTGCTTTTGCTGCTGTTGGAGCGGTCGGCACTGTTGCATTCCTAAGCAGTCCTATGGCTGAGTCACTCATTCAGTGGCTAGGCTAGGCTAGGCTAGGCTAGGTATCATTCAGAGCGCTACGAGAATGACATGACAATAAGACATGGGAAAGCGTAACCACACACTACCACCGGGCATTGGTATTAACGTTGAGATGGATTTCTACGATTCGAACGAGCGGATATGGCAGGCACGGCGTTTTGTCTCTCAGGACAAGGATGGGTGGGAAGGATAGGGATGATACATACGGCGTTCTCTCGGTGGAGGATCTGGCGCTCAATGCCAGAGGAAGTGCTTAGCTTGCCACGGTTCTAGAGCAGAGCAAATCTTCCAATTTGATTTTGACAATTTCATTAGGGGTTGTTCCCTTCGCTTTTATAGATGGGAATTTCTGGATGTCTATGACCGCTATACCCGGACAGTGAACTCAGTGTTCGTGTTCTTGATCTTCCAGTCAACGGCCACTGTCCAGCTGCAGCCTTTGTCTTCCATCTGCACGTCCCATACCGGTGCTCGGATACTAATGTCAGTGCCCGCGGCCACCTTTGATTGTTTGGTATTGGCTAGCAGCAGCAGCTTCACTTCTGAGCCATCTGACTGCGTCCCACGAACCAGGAGAGGCCGTTCCCCACTGACCGACTTCACAACACATTGCATTACGTAGTCCTCTCCCCGCAAATAGCCCTGCCCTCGCCTGCTTTGGGCAGCACTTTGACCGATTTCAATGACCCACTGCTGCAGTGTCGCAGCCATACCACCTGGTACGAACTTCTCTCCGCGTCGATGAGGAGAGAATGCTTCTGGAAGTGGTTCATGTTGCTCAGATGGTGCGAGAGACGAGCGAAGGAAAGCAGGTCGTCGTGTTGATGGGCCTTCTGTTCGGGGAGACGCGTTCGCCTGGAATCGTCAGCAATGTTCGCAAAGAATAGGGGCATGCAAAGCATTTTCTCCAGGACCAAAGCATTTCCTAAACGGTTGGAGGTCGTTCGACGCCACTACTAGCGGTCTTGTCTAGAGAGAATGCACCAGAACCTTCCACTCACACTGTAAGGACGAGCGAAATGTGCGGCCGAGATATGTGAGGCTGGAGTGCTTGGCTGCTTGAATATCGGACGAGCAGGTGTCATTTCCAACGCACGAGCCATTCCGTCGTTGGAATATCTGCGACGTTTGGGAGAGAAAGGCAGGTCTCTTGATTCGTCCGCAGAATTCTCAATGGTTGGTAATGCCTCCACGTGCTCAACATCCAGCATTTCATCGTCTTCAGACCCATCCTCTGCGAGGTCTTGTTCTTCGACTTCGTCGACTGGGCGAGTGCGAAGAGCCTCTATCAAGCGCTGGCTTTGAAGTGACTGTGACGGTTTGGGCTGTGCTGAACGCCCGAAAACGAATCGCGGCGCCATCCTGCTGATTTCGCATATCGCAGCAGGTTTGTGATGTTATGGACTTGTGGAAGGAAGCATCATCACCCAGGTCACATTTAGAGTTTGTTAGCGTCATCACGTCGCGTCTTCCCACCTGTTTTGTCGCGATAATGATGCAGTCCCTCGATATAGTATGTATATGTAGTACCGAAGAGGCTCAAGTGGACGGGGAAGAAGCTCATCCTCATGTCAACGGCTATTTTACTGCTCGCATCGTTATTCTGATCGATCTATAGACACATATGCTCTTCTAAAACATCGTGATTGTGCCATTATTCCCAAAATCACCAGTCTGGGTAGTAAAGTCGGAGATTTCTCCGAGATCATCAATCCTTCCCAAGAGGAACTCAAGAAGGCGGTACGCAGCTGTTGGAGCATACTGAGGAATCATGTGGCCACTCAACTCAACCGTGGAGAAAGTAAGCCCACGCTCGGTGTGCCACTTGCCAAAGTTCCTATAGCGCGTGTCAGGATATAAACAGGTCTCGGGCTGCTGTCGAAACTTACCCTGCACCAGCAATACTCCCAAGAGCGAGTTCGCTATGGTAAGGAACATAGAACTCATTCCACTCGCTTGGAGGCGTGCTGAAGCCTTGAGCACCGCTCCAAGTCATGTTCTGGATCATCACGATTGTGCCGTTCATGATCAACACCATGTCGAGCTTTGCATGGGCGATGACAGTCCTCTTGTTCTTCTCAATAACTCTTGGGAGGACACTCAAACCAGAAGGAGGACTGGTGTCAGTGTCGAGGACACCATTGGAGCATTCTTCCCACTCCACAAGAGGTGCATTGATTGCCTTTTGAACGTCCTGCATCATTGAAACATTAGTGAATGTACAGCCATCAAAGACATACTTCTTCTGACGAACCGTTCGATTAAAGTAGATTGAAGCGCCAGGTGGCTGATAAGCAAAGCTACCAGGAAAGCCCAAGACATCCCAAAGCAACGGGCAGGTCGTCGCAACTTGGTAAACGTCCCAGCAAGGGTTCACAAGCATTGCCGCATCTATGATCTCGTCGAACAAGCGGCATGAATCATCTGTTTCGTCAACATCTGGTGGTGTGGGCAAAAGACCAGTCGGCGGGAAGGTCATTGCAGTCTCCATGAACTCCTTGTAGCCACAGCTCTCGTATTTTTCATGGAGATGCTCCATAAAGGTGTCGTTGAGAGCGAACAGATGTTGCCAATAGTCCACAAAAGGAACGGCGGGGATGTCGTCTTGCACAACGTCGTACGAGACGCTAGGGTCATATATCATGGAAGCCTCCACGTTGAAGTATTCGGTGTCTGAGATGATGTTAGATCACGGACATTTTGCATACGTCTTGCGGCCGGTCCCCAGAAGATCTCCAACCCTCGGTATCACTCATATGAAGTGCGACTTTGCCAAGCTGAGGACTATCAGAGATTCCAAGACTCACTATACGAGACAGAGAGCTATGGATCTTCGGCAAGACAGCCAAGACAACTCACCACTCGCATTGTGCATGGCATCAGTGATGTATGGCACGTAATATCCCGCGTACGACTCTCCCGTGATGAATACCTTGCGATTGTGCAAGCCGAAAGTGTCAACGAAATTCTTCCAGAAGCCCAAAAATTGTTCTGCAACTTCGATCTCGTTTGTCGCAGAGGGAGTGCCTTTTTTGGGGCTGAAGCCTGTCCCAGCTGGCTGCTCCACCCAAACAACGTTCGTGAGGTTGACCCAAGTGTAGGGATTCTTGACTGGCCTGTAAGTTCCGTACTGCCATAGGAAAGGTCCATTCTCTTGCAAAATTCCTTCCAGGCTTGAACAACCAGGGCCTCCATTCAGCCAAATCAGAATTTCGTCGTCGGCGTCCGCATTGGCAGAAGGATAAAACCTGCAAAACTTAGTCAATACCAAAGATTGACATGCACGATACACATTCATACCAGAAATACAACTCCGAGGAGTTTGAGTTTGTATCGTTGGAGATGGGGAGCAGGCCGGCATACGACTCTCCAACGTCGAAATCAACGTCCGGAATATTGCTACCATTGACTTTGAACGCCTTTGTCTTTTCGGTCTCGGGAATGATTGATGGCCGCGGTTGCGAGTAATCAGGTGGTGTGGAATTCGTTGGTGCAGCAGTTGGCACTCGTCTCTCCAGATTCTGTGGGTTCATCTTTCGAACATGTTTGTTCGGGTCTCTGGCAAGCGCAGCGCCTGCAAATGCACAAGCAGCAAGGAATGGCGTGAAACGCATCTTGCGAAAGTGATCAAGAGGAGGGAGGACGAGAGGAAAAGAAAGCAAGCAGACCAAGCTTCGGCCAAAATATAGAAGAGGCGCGCACAAGCACAGTAGGCATTATACTCCTACCTCGCGCTATCTCAGGTACGTGCCGGATCCGTGCCATCGTGCCACAGGGCCATTCATCAATGCGTGCGATTTCGTCAAATCATATAGCGCCATCTAAGCCTTTTGGCCACGGGAGTGCTTAGAACCGGAGCAAGGTCACTGATCTGGAGATCCGGTGCGATAGAAGTGCTTCGCTGGGGGTGGTGATGAGATGCGGAGAGAGCTGTGCTGCAGACGGATCGCCTCTAGATAAGACTGAATTCGGAAGGTGGCATCGGTGGTATCTGTGGATAATGACGCGTTTTCCATGTGTAGAAAGAGGGGTGAGGAATTACATATCTCCAGGGCTGTACCTACATGTACTTTACTTGTTTCCCGGCCTCTGCTGAACGCAGGTATTTCGAGGCGAGCAGAGGAGATGGAATTGGAGGGAAGAATCTTACGTTTGTGTCGAAAAGGAAGAGATGATGTCTGGTGTAAGCAATCGAGGTCTTGCAGGCATCCAACCCGAAGTCACGGCGAGTAAAAGTTAAGTTTCCAGCCAGGCACATGCCCATGCACCTGGGAATTTAATCGCACGTGCGAGGCTATCTCGGTCGCGCCCTCCCGCTCTCGAAGGATCGTTCCTCCTTCGAACTATGAGATACCTCCTGCTTGTTCAGGTGCAGAGAGGCTGAGCTGAATACATGTTTCACCAAACAAGCCATATTGACCGCCCCTGCTTGGGATTCAACAAGAAGCTGCGGCGGTATGCAATTGAGACACGTCTCTGAACAATTAAATACAGAAGAAAGTGGGTATCATCAGGAGGAAAACGGACAGCAGACCACGAGCGACTCTTTCAAAGCTCAAACACTTCCGGCACCCCACTCCAATCCCCTGCAGCGCGCTTCTCCCAATATCCGCCGTTCTGCTTGAGCATCCAAACTTCCTCATCGGACTCTGCCACCTTCTCAAAGAATTGTGGCTTATAGGCCTGTCCATGAGTCTCCAAGACTTTACGACGAGCTCGTTGTCTTTCTTCAAGTCGGGCTTTCAGACCCTCGGCCTTGTCTGAGTCGCCAGCTTCAAGTGCCTGCTGGTCTGGACGCAAGCGGGAGTCGGTGGGAGGCAGGTGATGGTCTTCCACATCTGTGATCTCATTGAGAGCTGCGGCGAAAGAGGTGAGCCCATACACTTTAGGCGCATCCGGAACTAAAGCCCCAACAGTCCAGACAGTTCCTCCTGTATCTGTTCGTTTCAAACTCTCCGTCCACTTGCCCACCAGTCCAAGTGGCAGGGCTGCATCTGGAGCAGAATTATGGAAGAGCTGCACAGTGACCTCTTCACTGCGACCTGAGAACATGCCTCCAGTTTTGAAAGTGGCTACAGCGCGCATGCCAGTAGTCTCACTCTGGATTGTCATTGTCTGCACAGGCTCGACATATTTTTCACCAGCAATGACATTTCGAAGGAAGCAAGTCGCTTGGCTCCAAGAGTAATACTCGTTCGGGCCGTGTAGTGCCACGCGTGCTCTACCTTCATTGTTGACCTCCACAGATTTCCCCCAGAATTTCTGCGTTGGCTGGGGAGACTGAATGTACGACCAACCACCGTTGGCAAGACTCTCAGCCTGACAAGCCATGCGGACTGGATGATGAGAGACTTTCTCCGCGACGAAGCGAAAACCAAGATCTTCCCGCACCAGTTCAAAGGTTTCTCCGAGCATCGGATTGAACGGCTTGCGCACGGCACGTTCCTTAACGCGGTTGTTGGCGAAATATGACAGGGCGAAGGCAGTCACGAGCACAAGGCGCTCTTCCGGGATTTCTGCCGCAGCGGCATCGTCGAGCACGTTTGAGTATTCCATGGACTCTGCTAGCCGTTGCAGGAGTGAGGTCGGCTCGTTCGCCGTCACAGGCATAGATACGGTCGACAGATCTTTGCCAGCATTCTTCCGGAGAAAGCCAATAATACTAGGCGGTGCCTGTTTCGGAGGTTTGATCGTCGACCGTCGCTTGGCTTTGGGCAGAGGCAATGGCGTCAAGGAACCAGGCTTGCCGGGAAACAGAGGTGACTTTGCAATCTTTGAAGTTGGGGAGAATATTGCAGATCCACCTGGATCATCCCCGGCATCACTACTAGTATCCGAGTCGAGCTCTGAAGCATTATCGAATAAGTCTTCCTGTTGTTCGCCAAAGTCGCTAGAACGACGAATGTTCAGGAGCTGTGATGAGCTTCCACCGTCATCAGCATCGAAGAACTCTTCATTGTCTACTGAATCAATTGAAAGACGGGAGGTTGATGCCGGCAGCTGGGGAGGAACGCGTCGAGATTTGCTCTCCGCAATCAGCTCGGAGAAGTCGGATACCACCCTGTCCAAATCTCGCAGCACAGCCATGCATCGTTCGTGGACTTCGGGATCTGGCGCTGACTGTGCTGCTTGCACGCTGGGCCGTCTCGGTAGTGTGGTCTGACTGTTCGATGGAGGAAAGCCTGATGTCAGTGTAGGCGAAGGCACAGCTAATTGAGCTGATACACTTCTGCGGAAAGAGGAAAACGGGCTTCGTTCCGTGCTGGCAGTGCGCTTGAAAATTGATCTCCTATCTTTCCCACGTTCTTCTGTCGCATCAGGAAAGTATTGAGTCGCCGAATCATTCGAGGTTGGACTTGGATTATTGCTGCCGTTGCCGTAGGTCGCAAGACCGAGACCACTTGCTGGCGAATATTTTGGATCGGTGTCTTTCGCAAGTCCACGTACAGCATCCCTTGTTCCCGAAACTTTGCTGACCAGCTGCTCTATACGTGCCCATTCGCGTTGCTCATGGGGATTTTGCAGAGTGGGAGGTGGGAATTTGCGCGTAGTCGTAGCTGGTATCACTGGCGCAGACGCATTTGCAGTCCCGTTCGCACGCTCAAGAACGTCGCGCCAGCTTTGAAAATCTTTCTTGTTGATAGCTTTCAAATGCCACACTTCAGCGCCACTATCCACGGAGAACTCTCGAGTTTTCTCATTAGCACCTACCGCGGCGAGAGAAAGTGGTACTGCACCGCGAAGCGCGGAAGAATGCCGGTTGCGATAGTAAGAGAGCGTGGAAGAGGTGAAATCCAGCGAAAAGAAGCGTTTGGTAAAGCCTTGTGCCTTCCTCCTCCTCTTTTTGTATAAAACGCCAGTGTAGAATGTCGTGCCCTCAATTCCCTTACTCTCGACTCCATGACCGCCTTTGGAGTGCGGTCGCGGGTCTTCCAAGACGCCACGATGAACACCCGAGCTGTTTGGCAGCGATTCGTTCGAGTCTGTCACTGGCTTGAGCGAGGGGGAGTAGCTTTCGCGAATCGAACTTGACGGCCCACCCGGAGCCGCTTGCGAATAGTGTAGATGGTGTCCTGACTTTGGCGGTGCAGTTGTGGGATGGGTCATCAGCACGAGGGTGACATTCTTCGATGTTTGCTTGGAGAAGGTATTGTCAAACACCAGCCCATATGTGCCTCCTTCCCCTTCTGGGATGTCATACTGGCCCATGGCCACCTTATCCGCCTCGCACTTTCCCGTCCATGCTACAGAGCGCAGCCCAATACCCTGCAGCTTCTCCACCACGCTGCTGCTGGTGCTCACAGAGCCTCTCCGCGACGCCGCGCTCGGCCGCGATGCGCTGGTGCCGTCCAACGCGGGTGTATTGGGTGCCTGGCCTGCATTTTCCACCGTCTCCTGAGCGGGCAGGTTCGGGCTAAGGCCGCTCTTGGTCCCCGGGTGCTTGAAGATGCCAAAGTTGATGCTCCTTTTGTGTGGCTGGATGGACCATGCGATGGAATGATGCTCCGGCACCTGGATCCAGCGCACCAAGTAGCTCTTCGAATGAACGATAATCTGCTCGATCCCAGCCATACTGAGTTGATTGCAACGAAGGGCGACGCACGGCGATGCGACGCGATGCGATGCGCGTCGATCAGGCAGTACGTACGGTAGGCAGCGGGCTGGAGATGTTGAAGATAATCATTTCATGCTTGACAAACAAGCTGTAATTTAGATGCGGCTGACACGTAGCAGTGCGCGCATCACCCCCCAGGCGCGGCTGACCAACTATTCAAGTAAAATGTTTGTCCGGAAACGATCTGTCGAGTAGAAGGGCAAGCTGTGAAGAGCTAAAGTAAGGTATTCGAGGTAGTTCTAGCAGGGCCCTAGTTCTATCCTAGGTAAGGTACGTAACAATCTGCCGGCAACCGCGTGTAATTATTCACGTTCGTACTTTCGATACGGGCTTCCAGATCATCGTGAGTCGCACAGAATGTGACAGCAAGGAACGAGTAGAGACAGGACGCGGCGGTTGCGATGCAACGAAGGGCAAAGACACGTACATATGAGCGGACAGACCGTTTCAGTCCGACCGTTGGACTACACAGGACAAAGTCAGCCTCCTATCTAGCCTACCGTAGCATCCCCTACTGTAGCATCCCTAACGCCACGCCAAGACTCCTTTGCGACCGCCGACAGGTCTGCAGTCAAAACCCTGTCGTTGGAGCAATGCGAGGCGACGCACGACAGAGGCCACGCCACCAGGAAATCAGATGAGGAAAAGTTTCGAGTCATCAAGCGAAAGCTTTTATTCGCTTCATCATTCATATGAAGCAGCAAGCTAGGTAAGATATAGCCTCCTGCCAGCATTACCAAATATCCTCCATGCCGTGCTAAACGGTGCCCTCTTCGCGAAGTTGGGTATCAATAAAATAATACAGCACTCTCGCTGGTTGTGATGCTAAATCCATGCAATGGAGCTTCCCCCAATGCCAAATCCCAATAATGCGCCAATGCTGCAGTCGAAAATGCAGCCCCAAAGTACTTTTCCAGATGCCATTCGTAAGATGAGAATGTTTCCCGCCGGCGCCAACGCTGAAGAATGATGCGAGAATCGGAACCAGCTCGCTAATGTTGACAAAAAAGGCCGAAAGAGAGTCGTCAAGTCGTGATAAGAGAAGACCTCCTACGAAGATCGCCGGCCGAATAAGCTGAGGACACCTCCGCTATTTTGGCGCAGAGCAGAGAGGCTCAAGCGATCAGACTCGGAACCGCTGGAATCGGTTGAGCTCTTCCGGCTTGAAGAAGGCTTCTTCTGTGAGGCGAAGATGTTGCCCGAACCGCCGCGGCCGACATGGTAGACTGGTGCTGAAACATCACGCTTCCTGACCATTTCCTCGTCGAATTGGAAGATGGACTCCTCGTGGCGGCTGGAGTGGAAGTTTCCTGCGCCACCTCGTCCGGAGAGCACAACACGCTTGGTGGGCTTGGAAAGAGGAACGCGAGATGCTGGACCGGTGGCGTCAGGTCCTTTGGAGACTTCCTCTGGCTTGTAGCGTTTGAAGTTGCCGGCGCCACCAATGCCAGCTGAAATGTAGCCAGCCTTTGGTGCGCTGGGGTGTGGCTCGGTGACTGATAGCCGTGACATGTTGATGTTGTTGGGAATGTGCAGAATTGATAGAAGTGGATTGATTTGGTCGTCTGCGTAAGAGAGAGTAAGAGTGCTTTTGGGAAGTTCTTTGTTGTTGTTGATTGTCTGGTGTGATGAGGAATAGGAGGACGGATGGCCAACCTCATCCACTATATAGGAATGAAATTTCTGTACCGCCTGCAGAGTCTGCAAACACATCACATCACCTGAGTCGTTTTCATTACCCCATATTCTGGGACTAAGCCCCAAGCTGAAGGTGGAAGCCGTTCTGGAGCCAGTGTTGCTAGGCCTTTCGTCACACGGAAAAAACTTTGATGACCCGCCAAGCCGCGTACCTAAAATAAAGCCGCCTTGTTGCGAATTCCGCCTTTGAAGGCTGTGAAAACGTCAGTCTAGGTTGTTTTGTCAGCCTATTGGAAATTTCCAAGTGTTCTCGTGTCCATGTCACCATCTTGAGCCTGCTTTGCATGCTGTTGGACTTTCAAATTCGAACGCCACTTGAGAAATCAAGGTCGAATGTTTGTGCGTGTGATGAACGACTGGTTCTCGGCAACGTCTTGCCGCAATTCTTCTTACCCCCATATTACTATATAGAATCCCCAGAATGGATTAGCTTGACGACGCCGCGGTAGCCATCTGCGATCGTGACCTCGAGCTGTCGTTTATTCTTCACCACATGACCGAGCCAAACGACAACACGTGGATGGATTTATGGACATTGCGTGCTTGATGATGGCGGCTACGCACTGTACCACGCTGTTACCTGAAAAGACTCGACTCTACCAACGGGTCTGATGCTGGACTTCTTTCTTCAGGCTGGAGTTTCTTCGTACATGCTGGACTTGCGCTGTCCCTCCGTGATGTCGCGAAGGCGGATGAGTCTTTGAGGAGGCGGGGAGAGATTCCATCCCGAGACATCGATCGCCTTCCCCGCAATACCACAATATGCCGCTGGCCGATCCTCCATGTGCTTTCAGGAACCCGCTGTGCCGCTGAGCTAGTGCTTTAAAGCGTCTTTGTTGATGAAAGTCACTTCTGTTGTGTCTGAGCGAGGTAGCCAAGGGAACACCTCACCGCCCCGCAGTTTGCAATGCGCAGACACCACGCCAAACTCTAGAGGCACTGGCTCCGACACTGCTCACTCCCGATCTTGCATCTGTATCACATCGTCTAGGTATGCCTATCCGCATTGGTCTTGTCGAGCCACATTGACGGCTGGGCTGTCCCGGATATCACGTAAGTTGGTATGACAATGCCGTCACAGACTTGACAGCATCCTGGTCCAGAGCACCGCGCGGAAAGCGGCGGTTCCTATGCTGCAATGCTGTGTCATCGAGCACTTCATCATTGAGGCAATTATGCAAGAAAACTGCCGTCAGGGTATCTTTACGCAAACTTTTGATGGATGATTTCTGGATCTGCGACGTGTTAGTCACAGTTGTCATGTGCGCCACAGCAAACGAAGCTGCAGCTTCTCGACGCATCGGAACAGAATGCGACGTCCAGAGGCCCACAGCCTAGCAGATTCTGCAGCCAACTGAGCGGAGACTGATGTGCACAGGTCACTGCCCCGCTGCCAGGCAATTCTGCTCCGATGCATTGAGATGCTGTAAAGGGAAGGGAAATCACTCACTCTCATGCCAGTCGTCCAGGCGGACGTACATCTTCCGGAATGTGCTCAAACCTGCCAGAATGCTACCACCAATCCAGGTGCTGTAAAGCCTCTCTGGTGGCGCGAATATCTTGATCTTTGTATCTTTGAGAGCCAGCCGTTGCACCTCATGCAAGAGCCTGTCTCCGAAGCCCTTGATCATGGTCGACCCCCCGGACAGCACAATATTGCCGAAGAGGTTTTTGCGGAGATCCATATCGGTGCGGTTGATGGAGTCGACGATCATTTGGTGGAGACCAGGCCACTCCAGCCCAATCAATTCAGGATCAAACAGGATCTCTGCCGCTCTGAACCGCTCTGGCCCGACCTTGAGCTTCTTGCCGTCTGGTAATACGTACTCTGCTACCTTGCTCTCCCCACCCCGACTGCTTGCATTCTGCCATTCCTTCTCCTCCTTCTTCGGATCGAGGGCAACGTACGAGACCTTCTCCTTGATTGCCTTGACAACTTCCTTTTCTGCGCTGGTGTGGAAGACGTTACCTTCCCTCCGTAGCAGACGCTGCATTTCCTCAGTCACGTCGCGGCCAGCCACATCGATGCGGCGGATGCTGTTGGTGACGGCAAAACCCTCGTAGACGGGCACCGTGTGCGAGACCCCGTCGCCCGAGTCCAGCACAATGCCAGTGGTGCGGCCGGACGCGTAGAGAGAGAGCACGGCCTGGATGGAGGTGTAGAGTGCGGGCACATTGAATTGCTCGAATAGTATCTGTGCGGCCGTGTCTCGATTCGCACGCGGATTGAGCGGCGCCTCCGTGAGCAACACGGGATGATCCTCGCTGTTCGAACTCATCTCGCTGTAGATGTGCTGCCAGATCTTCTCCATGTCGTCCCAGTCGGTGACAATGCCATGCTCCAGTGGATAGCGGATCTTCAATAGGCCACGCAGTTCCTGGGCGCGATTGCCGACGAAGACGTCGCCCTCGAGACCACCTGCCAGAACGCGCAGGTGTTTGGGTCGGCCGACAAAAGAGGGAAAGAAGCAGCGCGGTGAGTCTTCACCGGCATACCCTGCCCTGATGGTCCCGCTGCCATTGTCGATGACAACGGGTTGGGCAAGGAGATCGGTCATGGTGCAGCGCTCGTGTGGCTTGCACTGACACTTGACTATCGCGTTGCGCGTGGCATGGAGGAGGCGGGTCGAGAGGCGTGGAGTTCAGGAGGTGATGGCGATGCTGTTGTCGAGGGACTCCGTGTTGTTTGGAGATGGAGGACGCGGAGTTCGGCTTGAAGCTTAATCTTCCGATTTCAACCTGGAAGTTGGAACCCTCGAAAATGTTTCCTCATGATCATCTCGCCTTCCCAGGTGGAATACATGTATGTTGGCATTAATTAAGACATACATATATCTACAGACTTGTCCCGCGTCAGGAGAGATAGCTACTCAATGAGCGCAGGGTCGAGCTCACAAGCAGAATATATCATCGAAGGTCGGGCATGGTCGTCAACACAAACTCACCGTCGATGTTATGATCCACAAGAAAGCCATTCACTTGCCTTTCCACTTCGTCTCTGACACGACTGACTGATCATCAAAAGGATAGGGCTATGGCAAAGTCTCTTCGTTGCCAGACAGAGTGTTTGTGCTCTGAGGCCTTGAGGTGTTGGTGACAATCTGGATGCAGTCCTTGACCTCCAGGCACCTCGGCTGTGTCGGCTTCACCTGATAGACAATCTCACCAGCACAGCAGACACAATACAAGGACATCATTGTTTCCTACACTATTCGACTTTGGCCTCTGACAGACTTTCGATACTATGGCGCTTTCATACCTCTCAAGCGAATTCTTCAACGTAACATCCCCGACCGAATACGTTGCCTTTGTCGAAATAAATCGTCCCAAGAAGTTGAACAGCTTTACAGCCCAGATGTGACTTGCCTCCATAACCCGCGCACATCGGGGATTTACTTACTCTTTCGCAGGTTCTCAGACCTTGGGTCCATCTTCAAGAAGTTATCTGTTGATCCGGATGTTCGTGCCATAATTCTCACAGCCTCTGGTGAGCGAGCTTTCACAGCGGGTCTGGATATCAATGCTGCGTCTGAAGGGGCACTTGGCGGCGATGGAATCAAGGGAACAGTAGAGAAAGACACCGCACGAAAAGCATGGGATCTCAGGAGGCATATCAAGGACCTGCAGGAGCCTGTCAGTTATCTTGAATCGTGTGAGAAACCGGTCATTTGCGTTAGTGAGTATTACCTTGAGCGCATCCTAGACATCAAGGAGCTGTGCATGCTAATTTCATGCAGTGCACGGAATCAGTTATGGTGCTGCAGTTGATCTATCGACCTGCTGTGATATTCGACTGTGCTCCAAGGATACCACATTCTCTGTACGAGAAGTCGCTATCGGCTTGGCTGCAGACCTAGGGACCTTGACCCGCCTGGGACACACAGGAGTACCAATGTCGTGGATCAAAGACGTGTGCCTGACTGCAAGAGATTTTGGTGCACAGGAAGCCTTGACGATGGGATTTGTGTCTGGGGTGTACGAAAGCAAAGCAGCGGCATTAGATCGTGCTTTGGTGCTAGCCAAGGACATCGCTGCAGCAAGTCCGGTTGCTGTGCAAAGTACCAAAGCGGTGATCAATTATTCTAGAGATCATACGGTAGCAGATGGTGAGTCTTTGATGAGATGTTGCGTTTTGCAAGATGGAGCTAATTTGTTTGTGCAGGTTTGGACTATGTCGCTGTGTGGAATGCCGCCATGCTACAGACACAGGATGTAAAGGACGCATTGTTCAGTAAGAAGCAGAAGAGGACGCCTCGATTCGAGAGATTGTAGCTCTATATATAAGGGCAGCCCACATTGGTCAGTAGATGCAGCATTAATACATGAGAGTGTTTACGCAACTCTAGACGAAACGCAAATTCAGTCGAGGCTGAGAACTTTCATGCCTCGCATTGCACCACATACAAAGAGGAAGACATCTAAAGTTCATGTTGATGTCGTTAAAAGTACAGAGCTACATGTATGCTACTACGTCTTCTTGGGTATCATATATCAACAGCCATTCCCATTCAATTCATGCCAGCCAGACGTGAGTCGACGGTCTTCACCCATGATGCAAAAACCCCATACTCCCCGAGCTAGTATTATACATACAGCGAAATTACATGCAGTTTCGAGATATCAATCTCGTTCGTCAGTCGTAACGTCACACCCACTTCTAGCGTCGAGCTGCGCTGTAGTTGATGTTCGCTGTTGGGTCGTGCGTCACACCGAAAAGGTAGGCCAGCTCTTGAACCCCGAGCCTCGCGATGTTGGCTCCTGACGCCTCGTCGAGCGCCTCCGAAATCAGGGCACGCTTCTTGTCTTGCAGTGCGATGATGCGATCCTCGACTGTCTCGGCGATGAGCACTCGGTGCACCTTCACCTCATTCTGCTGTCCGATGCGATGAGCACGGTCGATAGCTTGCTCCTCGATGTAAGGATTCCAAAAAGGGTCAAGGATGATGACCTGGCTGGCCACGTTCAGATTGAGACCAGCGTTGCCGGCCTTCAGGGAGACAAGCATGATGCGAACACCCTTCTGAGGGTCCTTGAAATCGTCCACAGCTTCGCCACGCATGTCAGGACTCATAGAGCCGTCGTAACGGCGGTATCCAAAACCAGCGTCGTCGATAGGAATCTCGAGAAGGTCGAGCAGCGAGGTCCACTGACTGAAAATTAAAACTTTCTCGCCCTATTGCACGAACGGTGTCAGTCAATTCGTCAAGCCAATAAACAATCCTTCGTACTCACCTTCTTATCCGACATCACCTCCTGCAGGATTTCCATGGTCTTGTCAATCTTGGCCGAACTAATGTAACCCTTGCGAAGACGACGGAGGTACTGCTTCTTAGCAGCCTTGTTGCGCGTCGCCAGCTTTTTCAAATCGGCGAGAGAAGTTCCTTTGGCCACTTTCTTTCCTTGCTTTTCCTTCTGTTTGCCCTTGGCTTTCTTCGAACGCTTCCTCTTCTTGTACTTTGGCTGCTTGCCAGCAGCATTTGAAGGACCAGCTGTGACATGCTCAGCATTATGCTTCTTCTCGGACTTGACAGCCTTCTCGCTCTTCACAGGCTTCGAATCAGGATCGTCGTCTTCGTACTCGACTTCCTCCTCATCGTCAACAATAAAGCCATTGAGCGTATCGTCCTCTTCATCTGATTCCTCCTCGGAATTACTGCCATCTGTGTCCGTATCAGATTCAGACACTTCATCGTCAGGGTCGCTCGCTTCCTCTGCATCACCATCATTGCGCTCCTCGTCGGTCAGCAGCTCAGGCATGTGTACTTTCTTGAAGCTTGAGAAATCGGTAAGCCGCTTGGGATCAATTCCACCACGGCAATTTGGGCACCGGATTCCGGCTCCTTCATCGCCATTTTGAATCGCGTTGGCGGGATCAGCAAGGCGGGTAAAACACTCGGAGCAGGTATCATGTCCGCAAGGAACGAATATGGCCGGATTCGGCGTAACGTCGTAGCATACGGGGCATTCGAAGTTGCCTCTGGATTCTCTGATTCTTGCGACCACTGCTGGTTCCAACAAGCGAGCAAATTCTACCATCTGATCTTCGGTCATGTCGGCAGCCACAGATACGCCGAAGTCTTTGATGAGGTGTGGGTGGCAGCATGCCTGCCTGAGACGCAGCAGCAAGACCAAGATGGCAGAGTAGTTGGACCCGACAGTACCCCTCCTGAGATACTTGTTGAACTGCAGCTGGGTTTTCTGCTCGATGGCTTGGTAGAAGCTCTTTTCGTCTTCATCAAACACAGGATTGTCGACCATGGTGATGCGCTCAGGTAATACCAAGATCGGTTTGCCCTCGAATGTGCTCTTCTTGGTCCGACGTAGCATGATGGCTTTGCACAGTGCCTGAAGCCGCTGCATCGCTTGACCTTTCGTCTCGTCACTTCCAGACTTCAGGGGCGACTTGAAATCACGCCGGAACTTTTCCCACTGGCAATATGGTTTGATCCGGAGGAAGGTAATGAGAGAGTATAGCTCTTCTACATTGTTCATCATGGGTGTTCCCGTTACACACCACCGATACTTCGCGTTAAGTCTGCATGCGGCCTTGGCAGTCTGCGTATTCTTGTTCTTGATGCACTACGCAGAATTAGTATTCGCAACCTAAGCAGCACGCACGGAACATACCTGAGCCTCGTCAAGAATGACTCTGTACCAGCGCGCATCGGGGTCTAAGAAGATGCATTTCTCACTCGAGTGTGGACGTGCGTTTGAATCGTTCAGTTGCCGCAAGCGGAATTTCTCCAGCTTCTTCACTTCGATTCCGATGCTTCCAAAGGTCGTTAGTACCACATCGTATCTCCGAAGCTCCTGCCAGTCTTTGGCTTTCTGGGAGCCGTGGTGGGTGAAGACTGTAAGCGCAGATCGACCAGGCTTCAACTTGTCTTTGATTTCCTGCTTCCACTGCCGCATTAAAGCGAGAGGCGCAATGATCACAGTGGTCTTGCAGCGCTGTTCCTCTGACTTGCGTGTTACCATCAGAGAAAGCATTTGAATGGTCTTACCCAACCCCATATCGTCAGCAAGAATACCGCCCATGTTTGAGCCGCTTTCTTGCTTCTGCAACCAAGTCAAACCCATCTCCTGATACTTGTGAAGCTGCACAGACATGTCTTCGGGAGTTTGAACTCGTAGATGAGCTGGCATATCCTCGTCGGGTCTGATGTTCTGCAAGAGTGCTTGAATCTCTTCTTTTGACTGTGTTGGATCATATGCAGCGAGTTGATCAAATCGCTGTTGATAAAGATTCTCATTACCTGCATACCCGCTATGCGCGCCTGAGTAGATTAGGTCGTCGTCGTCGTCGTCGTCGAGATCGTATGGCTGGGCACTGCTCGTCCCACGCAACAGATTGTGGAATTGGTTCATTTGCGCACCCAGACCGCCAACCGCATGGTTCAGCCCATTCATTGCTTGCTGCATGAAACCAGGGTTATTGTAACCATTGCCGTTCCCGTAGACGTACTGTCCGGTAGAAGCAGGTGGTGCCGGATAAGCGCCTGGCATCGGCATGAACCTCATAGGCACAGCTTGCTGTCGAGCGTTGTTGGGTGTGAAGCGGTCTGGTCCAATCTCAGCGATGTCATCTTCACTGTCACTAGCGGTGAGATCGACCACTGCAGTGGAATGTTGCGGCCTCTGCTCAAATGTCTGGCGAGGCGCAAGTCCAGGGTCTGGCTTGAGAGATTCGGGCTTGATGTATGGTGCTGCAGCCTGATACTGTGGCGGCGGCATTCGAGCTTGAGGCTGAGCCCTGTGCATCGGTGACTGCTGAAATTGATGCGGCTGCCTAGATGAAGATGGTTGAGGCTGCACGGGCGATGGTTGTTGATAGCCACCGTTGGAATTGAACGTAGTCTGGAAGTTTCGACGGGCAGGTTGGGATGAAGAGGCAAAAGTGGAAGAGTGCGACTGGCTCATTTCTGCGGCCAAGGCAGCAGCGAGCCTGCGGTCTGCCTCTCGCGATTCATTCTCCATTCTAGCAGCCGCTTCAGCGGCGGCCTGTTTCATCCTTGCCCTCTCGTTGCTGTCGAGCATTTCGAAGGATCCGGTTGACGAAGCTGGAGTGCCCGCATTGGATGAACCCGGAGTGGGACGCTTCATGGCGTAGTCTGTCGAAGTGGTATGCAGTGATTCTGGCCGACTCCGCTTCGTGCCGTTTGTTGCATTTGGAAATTGCTGATTGGCAACAGGCGCGAATGGGCTAGAAGACATGGCACTGTTGCTACTGTGATTACTTCCTGGTCGTCCACTTGTCGCCGCTTGCCACCAGTTGTCGCGCTGCGGCTGGTCACTGGAGCCTTCAGCACCATCTGGGGGCTGATGCTGAGACTGGTTTGCAAGAACTGGCTGAATTGGCTGGCGCAGGTTTGCATGGAAAGGCTGTAGAAGCTGCTGGCAGTGCGCTCTGGCGTGCTCATAGTGTCGTAGTCGCTCCTGATAATCATCGGCACCTTGGTCCAAGGACTCGATGAGGACGTTGACAAAAGCGAGTTCATCATCAATCTCATCCTGGGAAGCAGTGGGCGGCAAAAGTTGCAAATCCATCGTCGCGGATCAGCGGCAACGTGAGGGTAGCCGGAGGAGACAGTCCCTTGAGTCACAGAGCGCAGGTGCTTGATGAAAGTTCCAGCGCATTTAGACCATGTCGTGCGAGCGAAAGTGTTGAAATGCCTTGCAGCACAGGCTCTTTGTGTATCGTGGTGGGTGATGTTGATGAAGTCGTGAGGGTCAGGCTGCAGCCGTGGCTGATGTGCACGTGTGGCGTCACAAGTTGTGCACAGTCAGCGGGAGAGGGAGCAAAAGTTAATTTCTCGGCGCGTCTTCGATTCACTTTGACGCGTCGTCGGCAAATTTTGCACACTTCACTTCTCTGTAGAGGCGAACGTGAATGAATGGATTATTATCACTAGATACCCTCTGGCTGTTTCAGCTGTCCAATTGCGCTGACAAAAGCGCTTAGCATTGATATTGCTCTCTACCTTTACGACCGAGGGGATGTGCTCAATGACGAAGCCGGTCGAGAGGTGATTCCCTGCACGCGGCTGCACCTTTCATTGCCCAAAACATGACAGTCACCACCTCAGTTCAGCCTGCTCTTCTCGCGACGAGCATCGTTGTCAAGAGCGAGCACCAAGTGGAAACTGCCAATAATGTTTGGCTCGCTTCTGCGCTTTCCTCCTGCAGAGCGTTGATCGACAACCCAAGGTATTGCCATCAACGATAGCACCACATTTTGTATCATAGGCAACAGGCAACAGGCAACCTGCCATTCGGCCCTGACCTCCCACGCAACAATTGCTGGAGAATCCATTACGGAAAAGTTCCAGATACATCGAGTACTGATGCATGCTAAAGCGTAGAAATTTCAATGAATATGGGTGCTGTTGCGGACGTATATACGGTCATCGCTTCCCCCTCGCCGCCTCGACTGCGTTTCTGCCTTGATTTGCTCGGTCGTGTCCTCTCTCGCGGCAGTATATATAGACGTCTCGCAGGTCGCTCCCAACCGCCGAATCATGCTCGCGTTGTCGGCATCAGATGTCCGTATTGGATGAAGTGAAACATCGGAGCCGCTTGTGGTTCTCGTGCATTTAGAAGATGCGAAGGGATTCTTCCGGAATAGTGGACCTATACAGGGAAGACATGCGCAGGCGATGCCTACTGCTGGCTCGACAGAGTACCAGATGATAGCGGGTACGGCATACCCTGTGAGCATGTCAGCTTGGTGTCAAGGTAATCTTGCAGCGGCAGTGCAGGAAACGGGCAGTCTTACACGTGAAGTCTTCGGGGAGCGCTTCGGGAATGGGCAGCAGGTTTATTGCCACAATACGTCCGAGAGAAGTGACTGCAGTACTGTCGATGGGCATGTGTTAGAGAAATGAAAGGACTCTTGGAATGCAGCCTTACGCTATGCCCAAGAAACAGATACCACTGTATGCAATCTTCTTACTCCAACTCATGTTCAACCTCCAAATCAGCGGCTGGGGGAGTACGACCACCATTAAGGTAGTCATAGTGTGCCCGATCGACGAAGCCAGATTGAGCTTGCGAAAGTCAAGACAATTGGCCTTGACAGAAAGATCCCAGAATGCAGCGATGGGCAGGCACTGCAGAACAATCACCAATTCTATTGCTACACACCAGCCAGCAACCTACGCGCGAAGAGGTCAGCGATGTCGTGGCAGTGATCAAGCGCATCCAGTGGAATTTTCTTACAATCGCCGCCACAACGTTGACCCATCGGGATAAGTTGCGATTCAGACGAAAGATTCTTCTGTATAACATTAAAACGCTGCCTTTGGCAAGACCGACACCGAGGGTGAAAAGCATTTCTACAGGTATCACTGTCTTGACGAATCCTAAGCCGTAATTGGGTGCTTCCCACTACACGCAGATTAGGACTTGATACGCTGCAACGAATAACAAAACTTACAATGTGTTTCCCAAGGCCATAATCGATCGCTGAGGGTGTCAGAAACAAGCTATGCCAACGGTGCGGGTGTGAAACTACTGACCTACGATATTGAGAACGTTCCCACTAAGAGAAGGTACCTAAGGAACGTCAGCTTCTTACTTAAGGTATATGCCTTCCAGATATTGACAGATGAACGCACCAAAGCAAAGAGGATCAACCAGTCGTCCCACCATAGCTCTCCCGGTCCTATGCGTCTGGAGATGAACCGCAATACCACCGCCGTTACAGAAGAGACCATCATCACAACTTGAATTGCGAGGAGGGAAGGCCCTCTATCCTGTCCGGGAGGTGTTTGAGCCTGAGCATCCGAGATGGAGGCTGCCGTAGCAGCATCGTTCAGTGCGTTCATGGCCCAGAAACGTCCGTAGAATGTTGATACATGCTGCCAAAGATATCTTCGCTTGTAGACCCTCTCATAACGCGATTTGTAGCAACAACCAACGTGAAGAATAATGAAGATCTCAAAACCATCATCCGCCGAGATTTCTGAAATGAAATCATTAGCCGGAAATTTATAGACAGGCCGTGCTCGGCACTTGGGATCTGCCGTACGAACTTGCTGGGATATTTGAGATCGGATCCAGGCAAAATGGCGACCAAGCGCGTTTGCCAGCCGCCATGCAGCATTCGGGAGGCTATTAACGGTATGTCGATTGATACACGACGTCAAAAGCGCAAAGCCTAGCAGGGTATGCAGCCAATCCAGCGGAGAGGGACATGCAGAGGCCAGAACTCCGTCTGCCCGGATGCATCTCAGATGCTGTAGATTGGATTCGAGATGCTGTATTATCGGGCAGCCAGCGAACACTTATGCGTCTTGTGGTGTACGCCATTCGCTTCCGACCTTCTTCATTGAACGTCAAGGTCTTCTCAATAGCTATTGGCAAATAACGTACAACGAGTCTGAATCGCAATGTTGCGTCGTGTAGTCTTGTCTTTGTTGAGCCTTTACAGCAGTCCGATATGAACAATCCACAAGGCCTAAAATGAGAATTGCTCAAGATGCACTTTCATGCTTGGAGCACCCGCAACCCTGCAAAAGTCCACAGCCTGGCGAACGTGATGCAAGAGAGCACTTGACCCACAGCCTGTTCAGCGACAATGTTAGTCCGTACTCGTCATGACTGCACTGCGAAAACAACTCACCTGTTACCAACACCCTGTCATCCACTGCCATTTCACTCACTGCGTCTTTGATAAGACTCGAAAGCTCAGGTCTGCCACTCCTAAAATTCTCTGGAACGGCTCCTGACGATTGAATCGGTTGCCTGGTGAGTTCATATGCCATCTTTTCATGACCATCACTCGTCGACGAGGAGTGGTAAACTGAGCTCAAAGAGCTAGCAGATTCACTAAAGGGTTGAATCGTACTCGGGGATCCAGCTTTCTCACCAGTCTTGGAGTCCGCGCCCGAGACGTACAGGGCAACGTTGACTCCGGCACGAGACCTCAACTCTGAGAGTTCGACGTCGAGCCATCCAAAAGAGGTCTTATTGCGGACAATCCAGACAAAATCCAGTGTGCTCCGCTGTTGTGACGTCCGGTGTCTGCGAGCCCAGTCAAGCGCCATAGCAACTGTGAAAGTAGCACCAGTGCCACCAGCAATAAGCATCACCTTATCATAGCCTTGAGTGTTCGGGACAACGCAGTATGGACCTTCAATCGCGGCACGATAAGTGCCGCCTGGATTGCGGCATGCAGCGAGATGAAGTGCTTTTGTAAAGCCGCCTTGGGCCTGTATCACAAACTCGGCTGGCTGTGTTGACACAAGCGTAAAAGGGTGGCGTTGGCAGATCTTCACGCCTGGTATCCACCTAATGAGAGTGTCAAAAAAGTGCGAATACAGGCCTCGAGATAAACAAACGGCCAATTCTGCAGGGAAACTTACAGAAACGCCATGGACCCAAGCTGAGCGGTCATAGGACGGTACATTGTGACCCGCGTTGCATTCTCTGCCAATGGCGTCAAGGTGCAATAGTTTCCAGCACCATGATAAATCCAGCGCGAAAGCCGTAGCGACTTGTCGGCGACCCACATGCCAGCGGAAATGATTGTGATGATGAGAGCCTTCTTACTCATGTCAGGGCGATGCAGGCCCACTGTTAAGAATCGTCATTGAGAGTTCCGCAGTGTAGAGCTTTAGAACATACCTGCGACTAGCACAACCGCTGCCATAACAACATGGACGACATAGAACATTTCATACTGTCCTTTTCTGACAAAACCATTCGCCGTAGCTAGAATCAGAAGCAGACTCAGAGCTGCGACTGCGCCTGCATACTGTTGTGGTTCTGTCAGTACTTGCTCCATGACCCCAAAAGTCGACAAGCCGTAGATGTATGTTCTGTGCACGGGTGAGCATTGTCCTGTGGACATACAAACTTCGACGTACGTCGAGTGAAGAATCATGAATATTATCGTAAGGAAGCCACAGCAGCGATGAAGTGCGTTGACCCGGTCGAAGCTTCGTCCAGCAAGGAACGATAGCGGTGTATTCTTGAGGGCGAGGAATACGACCAGGCAAAGGTTACAAAGTGCCAGCCTGCGAGACATATGTGGATTAGCGGCGTCGAGAGGACTGGCTGAGCTTCAGACTTACCAGCCGAATCGTTTGGCGAGAATTGTTAACCCAGCCTTCTCGGGACGATCATGAAATGTCAGGGCAGCATTGGTGCCGAAATAGAAGATAGCAAGAACTGTGATGCCGGGCTGGAACATGACTCCTCCGAGGACAGTCGCTTTGTTGATCCTCCGCAATGGGTATGCTATCGCTCTAACGTACCGGCTCAAGTTGCTCGACTTGGCAATGCGTTTGTTGGAAAGATGCTGCAACCAGTGGGAGATTGAGAAGATCATGACCAGAGATATCATCGAAAGCCCAAAGTACCAAGCAGTGTTCTGGTTTTTGACTTGCCATATAGCAAAGAGTTCCAATCTGGCTTTCTCATCGGCAGCCTCGTGCGCCGCCGAGGGTGCGTTGACATTCTGTGATTGAGACATTTGCGATGGAAGACAATGTAAAAGAAGAGGCAGACTAGAATAAGAACAAAGTATCAGAATACCACAGGGCATGGCAGCAGTCGGGCACTTATATCATGTCCCACGGTCCTACCCATCTTGATCAGAGACTTGCGCAGCAGGCACTCTTCGCCTGACTTCGTCGTTGAGACAGAGTACCACTGGCATGTTTGGCGACCTGGGGACGCATAAGGTGGCGTCACAGGCTGCATCGCTGGCGTGTACCAGGCTCTTCACAGCTATTATCGTCCTAAAAAGCGGGTGCCTCGTAGCAGCATGCCCGCCTTTTCCGCTGTAGTCCGAGGCTTTACCAAAGGGTCAGGCTCGCGGGCAGTTGCAAGAATATCTGGTATCGAGGCATGACTTTGGTGGCTTGCTGGCGCTCATTGTATGAATTGAACATAAGAAAATGTGCGACTCACAGAATACAGAGAGCCTGGCTGCACATCTGTCGGATGGAGAACTTGGTAGAAAAACACCTGCATTATCAGCAACTGATCACGCTCTCCGTCAGACGGGTGGCCAGTCCCGATAACAACCCATAGATAATCGGATGTATGGTGCGGGTTGTGTTTGGCGGGTTTTTGGAATCCTAAGATATGAAGTCCGCTTTGGACGAGCCCTGCGTCGTCGGGTTCCCTTTGTGCACTGAACCAAACCTTGAATGTAGCGGAAACCACAAGGGCACCTCACACTGTTCGATGCTTCGCGATCAAAAGCTACGGCCGTCACAAGGGCGAGAATAGCATATAGCTAAGAGGGCGAACCGGAGTTCGCCCAAATTAGTCTCGAGCAGCAGACGATTTTCACTGCGCGAATGCTTTCCAGGAGAGGCTTGCCAAACAAGCCGTCGTTCCTACACAACGCAAATGCTCCGAGATATCGGACTCGAGTCTTGCAAGGTGACGTTCGCGCATGGCTTGTGTTCTGCCGGAAGTGTGAGGAGCCTTGGAGCTCCATTCACTTTCTCAAATGGCGACAGGTGCTATTGGCGCATGCACGCGTAAGACACCATTGAGCGCTATGAGTTTCAGCTTCGTATGCAAAGTCTTTGTCAGATGATGTCCTAGTCCATGACGGTGTCGTTTTTGTATGTTGATCCAGCCGTGCTACCTTCCAGAGCATGGGGCCGAGGCGCTTTGCATAGCACAAAGGAAGATACCGTATGGAGGCAGCACGGAGATTCAGGTGACGGGCGACAGCAGTCAGCCTCGCCAAGCTTCATGCGAAGGCGTATCACCTAAAATCAACTTACGCATCGGAGGTAATCCTGACAAAATCAGAGCTGCATCCCTTCCCTGTCTCTCTGCGCTGAGCCTCCTGGCGTGTAGCCTTCTGGACGTCGCATTCTCCTCCGATGCACGGAAAAGCTGTAGAAGAGTCCGTTGAATAACATTCCAGGGATGGTACAAAGTTCAATGGGCAGCGGAACCAAGAGAGAATGTGCACTCGAATCTCCGAGCTTGCCTCCTAGCTTTTCAGGGTTGTACTGAAATGCGATCCTGTTGTTCTCACTTTCCGCTTGACGTTAGGAATGCATCCCGGGGACATATTTCTTGAAGTCCATTGGAAGGTGATACGTCCAGCTTGCAGCAGCTTCGCTCATCGGAAAATGGTCCTTGAAACAGCGTAGTCGTACTACCACCTGTCCTCTCGACGGTATTGGCTGAGATCTCTGCTGAGCCGGAGCTCTGTCGATGGCGACCTCTCCTCCATCCGTGGCGAGGCTGTATATGTCTTGCACACCAGCGATATCCAAGCGTATTGGTGCCGGTGGTCAGGCCAAAACATACAATGTCTTACTTCCCCTTTGCTTTGGACTCTTCCTCTGCCACAACCCCTAGAACCTCCTGCTCAGTCATCCACGCTCGCACACTCTCCATAACGTCTTCCAGGCCTGCTCCACCTTCGATCACATCATCCAGGTGCCTGGAATCAATGCCGCTGCGATGATCACTCACACGCTGCTGGCCCCAGTTATACGTCCGCACCTTATTCTCCCTGCCGACCTTGCCTGCTCCTGCACCTCTCCTCAACTTTACGATCTCCGCCTCCCGCTCTTCTCGTCTGATCTGTGCAATCCTACTTCTCAGGAGCCTCCACGCTTTCTCCTTGTTCTTGATCTGGCTACGGGTCTCCTGAATCGCGACCACAACCCCAGTAGGTGCGTGTGTGAGCCGTACAGCAGACTCAGTCTTGTTTACGTGCTGCCCACCAGCGCCGCCAGCACGCATGACTTCCGACTTGACTTCCTTGGGATCGACATAGTAGTCGCTTTTCGGGTCGTCGAAGCTGTTCTCGCCCATGTCGCCACCTCCTTCGTCAGGAATAGAAGGCAGCACCAGTACGCTGGCGGCGGAGGTATGAGTCCGGCCCTGCTTCTCGGTGGCCGGCACGCGCTGCACGCGATGCACGCCTGCCTCGCACCGCATGATTCCGTAAGCGCCGGGAGAATCAACCTCCAGCACAGCCTCCTGAACATGCATTCCACTCGGCGAGCCAGCTCCCGCGGAGCTATAGTCTGCCGTCTCGAGCTTGAGCAGGGTGGTGCGCAGGTCGTTGCGGACGCAGTAGTTGGTGTACATGCGCAGGAGGTCGCCGGCAAACAGAGCGGCTTCGTCGCCGCCCGCTCCGGGTCTGATTTCCAGCAGACAGGGGAGGTGGGCAAACGGATGCACGGGAACCAAGCTCGACTTTAATGCATCCGAAGCCTGCTGCATCTGCTCCTGCGTCGGTGCGATGTCGTCCGCGGCCAGCTCTTTCAGCTCTTGGTCCGGCGACTGCAGCAGCGAATGCAGCTCGTGCAACGACGACTGCGCATGGTCGTAGTCCTGGATCGCGGCCACGGTGCGGGACAACTCTCCCAGCCGTTTCGCTGCCCGCGCATCGAAATCAGTCGCGAGTTTCTGGGTCAGAGACGCGTGTTCCGCTGCGACTGCGCGTGCTCTGGACAACAGTGCTGGCGATATGCCATCACTCGTTGCCGCTGCTGTAGGTGTGTTAGGCGAGCTGTTCAATGGATGAATACGATGGAGACGTGATGATACCTGTGCTTTGCCCACGCCATTGCCGCCGTAATTGACCACCGACGGGTGGTGTAATAAGGCGGCGAATGCATCGGGTGCATATCCATGGTGCAGACATTGAACAGGAAAGATTCCATTGTCGAGACGGAAAAGAATTGGATGCCATCTCAAGCCTTTCTGACTGAAATTGATGGTTCAATTGATGTGGACGGGAGCCTTCAATTGATGGGGACCCTTCAAACCATCGTACCTTAGCTTAAACGACATCATCCGTGCTCACTTCCCCTCGTTCTCTTCCTTCCTTCAACTTCTCCTCAACTTTCATGTCCGTTGTCGTAGCAGCACGACGAACACATTGATCATCCAAGCAGTGATGTGGAATAGACTTCTTACCGTAGTTCTACATGATCGAACAGCGGAGACGACTCAAGAACACGACGATTGATCAATTATGATGGTAAGGTACCATCATGCCATCGTTGCTCCGGGTGACATTCAAGACCGGCAACGACGTCGACAGGCGCAATGTGTGTGCGAGGAGACGATCCTGTGGATCGCGAATAACGATAAAGTACGTTGCCACGGAATCTTGCACCGACATGGTAACTTGCGGGTGGACAATCATGCAACTGCTCAAGGCCCACAATGCGCTGGAAGTCAGGCCCAAACTCGCTCTCGGGCACTTGGTCTCCCTTGATATGCCGCTCAAGAACGAGCTTGACTAGAGACTAGAGTGTGCTTGTCGGGGAGAATCTCAGCATTCCTGGATGCTCGTAGACCGCGTGTGATTATTCACGCTCCGCTCAAGGGTTGGATTCTTGGTATACACATGACCTCAGGACACGCCTGACGAGGCTTTGTGCGCGACTGATGGCCTAGTCAGGTGGGCTGGTCTAGCAATCAAACTTCTGGAAACCGTCTGAAGAATGAAGTATGACTACATGTCCTATCGACATTTTGCTAACGCAAACCCATCAAGCCAGCGTCAAGGAACAACTCTTCGAAAGTGCCTCGATTGCCATTGGCTGTCATTGCCCATAGTCCAACTCGTACGGACATCGATGTCTCACGAACCGCATCGCCTGCACGATCCTGGAACACTGTGTGGCCCTCAAACGTTGGTCCTGTGTTCGAACAGCCAGACTCCAGACCGGTCTTCTGCGAGATATTCACGCCAGAGTGCTTTCACGGATTGTATTGATGCTCAGTCTCGAGGTTCGCATTCCATTGGAAACCAGATCCTTGGACCCAACACCATAGACCCATCGCGTCCGAGTAAGATCCGCTACATATTGGACCACGTGAGATCCGTTGGTCCTGCTGTCCGATCAGCCGGTGTCAGAGAGGTCCCCAATGTACACGCGACATCATCGGACCAAGACCACGGAGATATCTCCACCAGCGACCGGGCAATCGGCGCTGGCGACTACAATCAAGATCGAGTTTATCATCCATCCTCACAAGAAGATCATGATGTCGAACAGGCTCTGCCAGAATCAGAACTTTCAGATCATGGCGACGAAGAACCTCGAAATGGTCGGACAGCTTGGCTACATGCCTGGTCTGCCTTCTTCGTGGTTGGTAACTGTTGGGGATTGGGCAATTGCTGGGGACTTTTCCAAGCATACTACGAGATATCATACTTGCCCGGCGTGTCTCCTTCCTCAATCGCCTGGATCGGAAGCACACAGCTCGCTCTAGTTTTCGGGCTTGGATTTCCCATCGGAAAGCTCGTCGACATGGGCTACTTTCATGCGGTGTTCCACACTGGCACCGTCTTGATGATACTTGGAATTTTCTGCACAGCATGGTGTACAAGTTTGGCTACTCTTTGGGTAGCGCAGGGTCTCTTGACAGGCGTAGGAATGGGCATGCTTTTCTGTTCTGGGATCACGGCAATGATGACTTGGTTTGATGGTGAGTCCAATGCTTGCATGTTCGAGTGATTATACTGATCCGTTCTGCAGAGAAGAAGATCAGCATCGCGATGGGTCTTGCAGCAGCTGGGAGCTGCGTGGGCGGTATTGTATATATACTGCTTGTGCGACACTTACTCGTCTTTCAGGGTTTCGCAGTGACGATGATTGTGCTTGGATCTGTGGCAGCGGTTACGATGATTCCCGCGAACCTTGTGTTTCGAGTTAGAGGTCAGTCTCTCGCCTTTCAGAAGAACTTGTGCAGCAACACAGATACGAGTGAGCTCAGCTAACGGTTCTGCAGACGAGAAGAAGAAGAAGCACACGAAACACCAGAAAGCAAGTCATCCATTCAACTGGCGAACCATCATGGAACCAGCATACGCTTTTGCCGCCGCAGGACTGTTCTTCGCCTTTATGGGCGTCTACTTTGGCTTCGTCTACATGGTCCTGTATGGATCAACCGTTCTCCACCTGTCTAATCAAGCCGCGACGGATTTGCTCATATTCATGCTAGCGGCCAATTTACCTGGAAGATTTCTGCCGGCTTTGATCAGCGACAATTGCATTGGTCCTCTCAATACCATCATACCCAGCGCATTTCTAAGCAGTGCAGTGGTGTGGCTCTGGGCGGCCAGTGATAACAATCGAGCGAGCTTGACAGTTATTGCTTGCTTCTACGGCTTCCTCTCCGCTGGTGTTCAGGTTCTCTACATTTCGACTGTTTATTCTTTCTGTGTGGTATCTGAGGATGAAGTGACGGAGGGATCGACTGGTGGTGTAACATCTGCAAGACTCTCCGAGACAAAACTCCAGACGGATCGGATTGGCATGCGAGCTGGTGGCCTTTACACCTCTATAGGTCTTGCTTGCTTGATTGGCACCCCTGTTGGCGGGGCTTTGATCTCTTACCGGACAGAGAGAGGCATGTCGCATCCTTATCTTGGAGCTCAGATCTTCGCTGGACTGTCATTATTGCTGGGAGGCATGTTGTTACTTGCAAGCAGGGTGTCGAAAATTGGTTGGCAGGCAAAGCGAGCATGATGCGAATGATGGATTCCAAACACAAAATTCAGACGCAGGGAGTTTTGATTAATCAGTGGAGAGGAACAGGGGCTACTACTCCAATACGCTTCCACCCCAATGTGTGGGAACGCTGTGGTACTCCTTCTGGACAGCCATGTCTTTGTTCAAAGCTGAGAAGCCCTCTACGAGAAAGCTCTTCTGAACATGGGAAGTACCCACTACTCATCACTCACAAAATTCTAGCTTCTTTCAGACCTGTCGGGAGGCTTTACATCAGTAACTTCGATAGTCGAGCAGTGGAGAGGTCGAAATGGTCGAAGAACGGAGTTTATCAAATCACATGTTGACATCTATCTCTAGTTCTGTCGAGTTTGCTGCAGAACAAAGAGAGAGAAAACGATCGAGAACAAGCAGCCCATGTCATCCTCATCTCACAATATCATTATGCCAAACACGAAGCTCATCTCGCAAAGTGGATATCTCTACACGGAAAGCAATGGCAACGCCTTGACTTCCACCCTCGAAAGAACCAAGCCCCATTCCCATATGCACACAGGTAGCAATCCATAACGCCCTCGCTAAAGTGGTGGAGCTCAGTCCAACTCAATAATCTCTATCACTTTCTGAAGCGCAGGCGCCGCCGCCGCTGCTAGACTCTGCAAGCGACGCTCCTCCCGTTCCAGAGAAGGCGATCGTACTCCTTCCCGCTTCTCCTCTTTCACTCTCCATGAGCCATCCGCTTCCACGATAATGGTGCGTGTTTCCAACAAGTTCTGCTTAGCTAGCGTCTCTCGGACTTCGAGCAAAAATTCATCGACGATTAGCATCTGCGGGCGGACATCGCTACGACAGAGCGGACAGCGCCAGCAATCTACTACCGTAGGCCAGCCGTCTTGTGGGCGTCTGCACATGCTTAGGAAAACCTCCAGATCGAAGCAGTCGGGGTGGAGGCACTCGGAGCTTCGGACGGGTATCTCGACCATATTACATCCGGAATAGGGATCTGTAAGCTTGATCGTCATGGAGCTTGATGTGACTGCGATATCGTCATCTCCACAGTCTTCACCCGACAGTGACTTCTTGATGGCCTCCAGCGATTCTGCTGCTGACACGCGCTTGATGTTGTTCTTTATGGCTTCATGTGACACCAGTCCCACCGCCTCGACGGCAACGGCATAATTCGTCTTTCGAAAATCTCGGTCCATGCGGTTGGAGATGACTCGCAGAGTGTTGGTCCCTTGACGGACAAACTCGGTCAGATCAATGGGTAGGTATCGACCGTTGTGTAACTTTCGCCGGGTCTCGAGCTCATTATCGTTCAATTGGAAGGAAAGCTCGTCCGGCCAGTAGTTGTCTGTGATGATCCACGAGCTCTCGGTTCTAAATCCACTCGCGGGACAAGTACAACATCGTAGGCGAAAGTTGATCGATCGCTCTGTGAGCGTACGGCAAGGAGGCTTTCCCGCAGCGAGTGGTGCCTCGTTCTTGGCTAGCCTTCCCCACGTCTCTTCAGAGATTGTAAAAGTAAAATCTTGCACTGCTGCCGCTCTTTTAAGCTTGGTCGGCGGTATACCATATCCCACTACATGACGATATAGTTTGGGAGCGCCCGGCTCTGGTGTATCCGGTCCTAGGACTGGACTGCGCAGATGTGCCTGGTGTAGCGACGCACGGTTCGGATCAGGGTGTGTCGGCTGCGCACGTGGCTGACTCCCTTCGCTTGGGAAAAACAGTGCGCTGGGGCGAGCTGATGCTGTCTGATGTCCTGGTGGCGCCATGGATATTGGTGCCATATTGTTGTGCGCTTGTTGCTGTGCAGGTGTTATTTGCATACCCCCTGCTTGGGCCTGAGCTTGGGCCTGTGATTGCATTTGCCTCTGCATTTGGAATTGCATCTGCTGTTGATTTCGCAGGGTCGGCGTTGAAGGTACAATGTTTGCTTGGGCCTGTACTAATGTCAGTCCACACATAACGCCTTGTGGCTTGAGGTATTACATACTTGCGTCTGCTGCATTTGAATCTGCCGCAGTTGATGTTGTTGTTGGAAGACGATCATTGTGCTCTGCGGGATTTTTTTGAAATATTGCAGTGCCTCTTGCGGCGGCGCAAATGTAGCTCGTTGCTCATTAGCTGCTCTTAGCCATTTCTGGAGAGTGTGGTGGTAGTGTTGATAACACGCACTCTTCTCCTATACTCACAAGGTGAAAAGTCAGCATAATTAACCTGCCAAGTCCAGGTCGGTGTTCCTTTTTGGTGCGACATACCTCAGGAGTTCTGCGCCAAGCCTGTCGGTAATACGTCTCTTGATCAATGCGATGCAGCTGCTCGAGCGCCTTAATACCTTTGGACTCCCCGAATCCCCAGAACATCCTTGCAATGGCGCGAAAGGCCGTGGTCTGTAGGATTACAGACTGCAGGCCTAATATTTCGACCATGTCTTGGACCAACGGAGGTCTAGAAGGCGAAAGTCAGCGATGATAAGAGTAGGTAGCTTCACTATTCAGCTTGCAGACTTACGATTGGAGTTCTTGGCAGCGATGGACGAAACCGTCCCAGTGCATTGGTAGCTTTATCAAAAACTCTTTCACCATGCGGACTCTGGCCTCATATGCATCTCTGGCATCTCGTGAGGCGTAAATGTTCATGATCGGTTCCGGGAAGCGGGAGAAGAAACGGAGCAGCTCAGAATCAACTTCTCTGTTAGAGCACAAGAGTGCGTCGAGCATCTCAAAGCACTTCTCACCAACACCATTCATCGATTGTGGCAACGCGTCTGGTGATATTGAGCGTAGACAGAAAAGTTGGCTCAGAATTTGATAGAACCAGTCTCCCTTTTCGACGGATTCTTTCAACAGTAGAAGACGGCCATTGTTGGTGGTTGACTGTCGCGCAACTGCAGTGCGTCAGCATGCTTCTCCGAGTTATTGGGCAAATCAACGACGCGAGGTCGCACATACGTGCCTTGACTTAGTAATTCTTCTTGCTGATTGAGTTCGGCAAACAAATCTTTATTTGGTCTACGCGATGCTGGAATATGCATATGCGTTGGCATGGGGTGGCCGTAGTTATTAGACGGTACTACTGGAGGTGTCCGTAGTGCTTGGCCATTTACTCCAGGCATGTTTGCGGCAAATGTGCTGATGCTGTTTGGTCGCGCATGTTGTGGACCCTGCAAGTATTCCTGTTAGCGTTTAATTAAAGTGATGGCACCTAACGACAGTGAATGCAGTCTCTGCGCGCATCAAGTATGTGGAATCGTCCGTTGCGGGAGCCCTTTCTCAGCAGAGACCTCGGCCTTCCCAGTCGAGAGGACTACCTTGGTGGTAGCCACAAGCTCCGCCCTCAATGATGTCCTCTTCCGGTGCGTGAAGAGAAATATGTAGTGGTACAACAGACATACCTGTGTGGTTTGCATTGGGCCTTGGAGGCGAATTTGCTGACCGGAGGGCTGCCGCGCTTGTCGCCCTGGCGGTGGTTGCGGTGGTTGAAAGTACGTGCCAGGCAAGTGCACGCCCGCTTGCATGAATTGCTGCGGGTGATGTTGTGGTGAAAATGTGGGCGACTGCGCGGAGAGTGGAGACGCAGAAGCAGAGGTAGAGGCAGCTGTTCCAGGTATATGCATTGCAGCACTCCCAACACCCTCTGCCGGCGTTCTCACTCGCTGTATTCCCGCAGGATATCCCCTTCTGGCGCCCAACTGGCCTAGCTGGCCCTCGGCAAAGGTGGGAGACTGTGTGTTCTCATCACTGGGTGCCGGGGAAGGCAGGGAAGGCATGGAGCTCCTGCTGTTGGCGGTATGCATAGAATGCGTGGAAGGCATGATGGACGACTCTACAGTCGCGGGAGTTTCATATCGTACGAGGCCCGCCGTGTAAGGGCGGATATCACGTCGCTCGTTGCCCAGTTGTTGCTCGCCTTGTTGTTGCAGCCCTCGATCTTGTTCGTGCCTTCCAGATCCAGCGTTTGTAATGCCGCTCAGGGCAAGTGCAGGTGCTGGCACCACTTCTTCTTCTGCTAACTCCAATCCCTCGATCCACCTATTTTGTCGTAGAAATTGTTGTTGGACGTGATTGTTCGCGCGTGCTATCGTAGCGCGTGCATTCGCGTCGGAGGCGTTCTTAGATTGAGTTCGGGGCTTCTTCGACGACGGTAGGGCGTCGCCCATAGTGGCAGTAACGGGCAGCGGCAGTAGTGGGCACGGAATCTCATTAATGCCGCGAAAAACGACAGCGAGCCATTGGATGCTATGTTTATGTCTACTTCCTTTCACGCGTATCGTGCGGTCCTGAGGACGAGGCCAGTGTTAGCGGTATGATGCGGCACGTCGGTATGTCGATTCTGCAGGCTGCTCTGAGCAAGGAAAAAGCAAAACTGCCACCCAAATACATCAATCGAGTCAAGAAGAATTGGAGCACCGACGAGTGCAGTGCGGTGCTGTGCGGTCTGGCTCTCAAATCACTGCTACATGTACATGTAGCTACGAGGACTCGTGAAGATTGAGGAGTGAGATCACATGCACTTGCCTGTTTCTGGCCAACGGTTGAAGTGTGATGGAATATCTACCTAATCAGAGTAGGTACGAAGGCATACCTAAGGTAGCACAGTTCGACAAGAGCCCGGATTCGTCTAATGCGATGGCAAAGGCGCGGCAGGATGAAATCCTGTAGTTTTTTTTGTACATGTACCTTACATGTGTTTATCATGATTGTGTACCGTTGCTGCCAGGTGCACACTCCTGCTTTTTCTCATTCACTGTTTCACATGCGGGGCGTTCCAAGGCAAGGCTGTTCGTCCGGAGTCTGGACTCTCAAGTTCAACTCACGGCCCAAGCCAAGTTAGACTTCCCTCCCGTTGCAGATCACATCGCCCTGGCTTCTAACAAGGTTCCTGGGGTGCTCCTACATCACCTCCGACAACTCCACGACTCTGTTCCTCCGGCCACCTTTCATCGCCAGCGACACCATCGACACCGTCGACATCGATGTCGCCAGGCTACGCGGCCATACCGCACCTGGCAAGACCGCAAAGTTCCGCGCAACAAGAAGCCCACTAGCATCTGCTCCAGCATCTTTGAGGCGGCGGGAGACGCGGACGTCCCACAACCGGGTCGCGATCGAGTAGCGCTGGCGGGCCAGCAGCGGCCAGACACCCCGCCGCACACAGGACACCGCAACCATCATCAGACTGGACACGGCCCGGCATGGCGCAGCGGCAGGGCTCCAGCAACGCTGCGGCCGGCAGTATCCTGCTGGTTGTCCACGACTTCATCGCGCGCAGCCCAGACGAGCTCAGTCTGGCCAAGGGCGATCGCATCGAGCTATTCGAGAGGTGCGCACTCACTGCTTTCCGCCTCCCGAGACACACGTGAGACACGTCGGTGCTGGCCAAGGCGCATTGCACGTGGACCTGACTGTGAAGGGGAATGGCTTGGATGATATGAGTGACTCTAACGACACGGCGTAGGGACGACGACTTTGGCGACGGCTGGCATGTGACCGCCCCTATCAAAAGCCCATGATCCCGCCTGCTAATTCCTCTGGCCAACAGGTTCCTTGGCAAGCATCTGACGAATGGCAAGAGTGGCTTGTTTCCTGAAGGTATGAATGAGAATGGCGTCGGGGTGCCAGAGGTCTGTCCTGGTCAATGATGGCAAGGCGGCTAACGATCGATGTTGTACAATAGTCTACACTACTCCAGCACCAAAGGGCACGCTGGGCAGCAATGGCAATGCGATACGCATCAGCGGTGGGCCCGGCAGAGCAGCACAGTCTGCCATGACCGGTGTTTCGCCCCGCATCCCTTCGGCCTCCAGCACGCAGTCGCTACCTCCTCCACCCAGCACGAACAGTGTGACATCTCCCGCTACGCAGTCTGGTGTCCGCGCCTCTCTGCCCTCGTCCACCTCTATGGGTCGCAGCTTCACCATTACGTCCGATTCCCCTGTCATGAGCGAGACGCTGTCCGTCATTGACGAGCACATCACCGATATGAACTCGCCGCGCACCTCGTACGTCAACGGCAACAAACGCGATACTCGTGGCAGCGTCTATTCTAGGGAGCAGCCGAGCATCCGACGCTCCTATATAGCGGGCCACGAGACCGATGAGGAGGAGCGGCAGACTCACACCGAAGATGAGGTCATGTCGTGGACGCCGGCTCGCGTCGCTGAGTACTTGGAGGACCATGGCGTAGAGAAGGCACATTGCGAGGTGTTCAAGGAGCAGGAAATTAGTGGTGAGGTGCTCCTCGCCATGGACCAGAACAGCTTGTTCATCAAAGAGTTCGAGCTGGGGTCCGTGGGCCGTAGATTGAAAACCTGGCACAAGATCAAGGCGTTGCACGAGGAGGTCAGACAGAGTGCCAGCTTGAGGCCAGCGCGCAGTGCCTCCGAGTACTCAACGCTCCTTGATGGCGACGAGGACAACGCCAGTTCGGGTGCCGATGCGGGTAGAAACCGCAGTTCGACCTTTGGAGCTCCTACACTGCCACGAGGCCTGGCAACTGTCCGGAGCAGTGCCACGCATTCGGCCATGTCGCACTCTGCAGCGCCACCTGTCGTGAACCGGGAGAATTCTGGCGTGTCCCCGCTGCAGAGCATGACTTCAATGTCCCGCCAGGAAAATGCCTACCGCCCCTCAGCCCAAGGTGTTCGCAATCTCAATCACTCGCGCAGGCATTCAAGCATAGACTCCACCTCCACAGATGGCGCCAGTCGCATGGGCCACCGTAAACATCCTTCCATTGAACGAGCATGGCTTCCAGGACAGCCAACATACGCAAACGGGAAACACAGACACGGCCATACCGCTAGCACTGACTCTCAATTCCTTGGCGGCCGATCCCAGCTTCTCGACACCGCATCTCCTGATGACGTTGATCGCGGCTACTTTTCGTCAAACGAAGCTGATTCTAGGAACCGCAGAAGCGTATTGGTGAAGAGGAATTCTGCAACCAGCAGTCCATCTAAGAATGACACTGAGTTCACAGATGGTACTCACGATCCGGTTACTCAAATGACACGCATGGAAGGTGTCAGAAAGATCATGGACTTGGGCTTTGGTGGCTACCGCTCTACAACCTCTCCCACGATGCACAGCAAACCGACCATGGCCGCACATGCACCAGCCATGCCTCCGATTGTTACCAAACTCGAACCTAACTTCAAACAATCCCTCAGTGCTACCGCGAGCAGTTCTGCGAAAACATTAGATAATGCTAGTGATGCCTCGAGCGAAAAGGCCACACCCAGCCCGTCGGGTATGAACAACGGAATGTTTTCCTCCTTCTCCAATGCGAGAGCCAAGATCACTGGTCTCAGATCGATAAGCGATGCAGTCACAAAAGACGAGAAGGTTATGGGGCCTCATGCCAAGCCGGTCACCTCTCCTACTAGGACCGAATCATCCACTCCCAGCACGGAGAATCGAAGTATGGATTTTAACAAGTCTGACAAGACATCGCGCACGTCCACTGGGTCTGGTGGCCTGATGCCGCCTCCGCCTAGCACAAAACGGCCCAAGGCCAGAACTAAGAAACTCACATCGGCGTACACTCGTGGTCTGGAGGTCAAAACGCCCGCGGAGCAAATGTTGACTTGCGATTACGCTGGCTGGATGAAAAAGAAGAGCAGCTCTCTAATGACAACTTGGAAACCCCGACTTTTTATACTTCGCGGACGGCGGTTGTCTTACTATTACTCTGACGAAGACACCGAAGAAAAAGGTCTGATCGACATTTCATTTCACAAAGTGCTTCCAGCACATAACGAGACTCTCACTGGATTTCACGCAACTGTGACTGGAGCTGCAGCTAATCCCTCGAGCCCAAATTACAATACCACACCCACAATCGCCGAACAGGACCTTCGTGATCATCCGGCGAGGCAAGGCGAAGAAGACGACGGCCTCTTCATTTTCAAGCTTGTGCCTCCAAAGGCTGGACTTGCCAAGGGTGTCAATTTCACAAAGCCGACTGTTCACTACTTTGCTGTTAACTCCCGACAGGAAGGCAGATTGTGGATGGCTGCACTCATGAAGGCAACTATCGACAGAGACGACACCGGCACGGTTACTACAACCTACAACCAGAAGACTATAAGCCTTTCGAAGGCGCGAGCTAGGCGCGAGCGTCCTCCGGGGCTGAAGGATGACATTGGAAATGGGCTTGGAATCGGGATCGGCGAAGAGAGCGAACCAATCTCTGCAGCTGCTGGCGCGGAGTCCGAGATCGGCATCCGGGCGGAGGACGGCAGCTCCATTGCGCCTAGTACCGCCAACGATACAGACACTGACGCACTAACTCAGCAGGAGCGAGAAGCCATCGCTGCCATGGCTACGCCATGAATGTGGTCTTGACTCTGCTTGTCTGTTGGCGTTTGGGTGCGAAATTGATGATGAGAGTTGAAGGCGATACAGACCATCACGCGTGATGTTCTGTGGGCGGGATGATGATCTAGCGAAGAAGTCATATACTTAAACACCTTTTCTACGTAATACCAGGGGAGAGGGACAGTGTGGAATGGATGGATTTTGACGAGGTTGATACCCCTGAACAAGCAAGCGTACATAATCAGCACGAATCGAATGAATGACTCGCGCTCCAGCAGAAACTGGCCATTGATTTGACAATGACTCGTCCTATCTTGCTGAATGCACTGCCCAAGGCATTCGTCTATACACTGATCATTCGTTTGATCGAGTAGCAGCAGGAGAACACAAAGGCATGCGAAAAGATCCACAGGAGAGAAAGATGAATTCGACAATAACGTCCCTCATGCCATGTCCAAAGAGGCAGCAAATTCTGGAGACAGCCATTGCCTCTCGCTATCGTCCGTATTAGGACCGGCATCGAATATCCCAAGTGCTTTCTGATACTGTGCATAAGCCGCTTCAACGTCGTCTGCGGGTCTGTTGTCCGTTTGAATCATTGTCCAAAGTTTTGACTCCCACACGTGTTGCAGAGCTCTCCGACCAGCTTTGAGAATCTCTTCAGTTTCGTCCAATTGTGGCACAGCGGTTGAACCTGGAAGAGGAGATGGCCTTTCGTCCAGAATATTCAGATGCTCGGCCACAGAATATTGAATTTCCAAGTGCCATAAATTCGTATAATGACTCTGTGACGTTCAAAGTCAGCTTCCTATGTTAGCGTTCATTACCAAAAGACGTACCTGGAAGAAAGCATCTTCGGCTGTTGTAAGCTGTTGGAGAGTCAAGTCAAGGTCGCTGTGATCCAACTCGGGTGGATAGATCATGGTCCCATCATGGTCCCATGCTATTTCAGCTCTCGATTTCGCGGCTTGCAGAACCCAAAAGGGCATTGGCCTTTCGTCTGGATCGAAAGAAGCATACTCTAACAGATACTCTTGCCAGTTGTTGCTCATGAAACTTCGCCGGATTGGTTCTTCGTCGTAATCCTGCTGGCGAGCAATATGTCCATCACAACGTACTCGACCCATTTTGCGAAATAATTTCACAATCTCCATGGGAGATGCTTTCTGAGACCAGTCGATAGCATCAAGGTCGTTGTAATCTTGAGCAGCCAGAATGTTGGTTCGAAGTTGTCGAGACACTTCACGATCTGTCACATCATCGTCTCTGATGTCCTCCCATGGTAGCTGTCTGTAAGCAGTAGCCACATAGTCTCTCACATTATCTGGCAAGCCTGGGAAATTGTTTGACATCTCTTCCACAGCCTCCTGCACAGCTATCTCCTTTGATGCAGCTAGTTCATCCTTGACTTCTCTCAAAAGGCGGGCATGGAGACGGATGGTCACCTGGAAGTAAAGGTCAGTTATGCTGTAGACAACAATGCGGATGGAATGACAGCTAGTGATCCTTCTTCTAGTATGGTGTCATGTAGGAGCACGCACTCTATCAGATGGAAGCTCTGTCACATCCAAATTGAGAAGAAGAGTTCTGCCTGCCAAACACTTACAGCGAATGTTCTCCGCCTGCCACGTCCATCTCGCCTGTTTTGAATGCTCTGGAGCCGCTCGAGCGTGCGACGGTAACTCTGTTGGGCGACAGCAATGGCTCGACTCCTGGCCCTTCGGACGAAACGATTGTGAGGTCCCAAGCTTGGATCATTCTCCTTCCTGACGTTGTTTAGATCCTTTATGCGTTCTTCGTACTGCTTGATACATCGCAGGTATTCTTGCTTGTCTGGTCTATTCCACTGCTCGAGCAGGAGTGGGCGTATGGCATTATCTCGTCCTGCACGAAAGCCATTTCCTCCAGTGACCTGAAGTTTGCACCACTTGCTGAACACCTTCCAATCTTCGTCTTCGCTGCTCATGGCTCTTGATTATGGGCGTTTGTAACTGTCTTGGTATAATTGGGGATACAAACATGGCGTATAAGTCGTGTATGGCCTTGAATTGTGCTCGACAAAGAAGAAAGTCTCCGGAAACAGTTTTGACGATTGACCGGACAATGGAGCTTTTAGCGTCAAAATTTTGTATGCGGAATTCTCATTCACTCACACAATCCTAGTCTTCCATTGGGTTTCCTGGGATACCTCTAAGCATCCCAAGCTGAGATGTATGTCTATAATCACATGTCCGCTCTCCGGACGAAAAATTTCGATATATGCTTTCGGGGCTGGGATAGGACTCGGTACCTCTACCTACCATTCACTCAGGAATGCGTGGTGAAATCCAGTATGGAGGGTCAGTTTCAACTTCTCGACGGACTCTCAGTCTTGCCGTCAGCGTAGAATATTGTCACCGAAATGGCCGCTCTACCAAAGGTAAGGGCTTCCGCTTCGTGGTTTTCAGCCCACGGGCTCTGGGCTGGAAAGGGAGTCGATATCTCTGCTCACCGGTGGCTAGGGAGGGTGAAATATTGCCTGTAAGAGAAATCGTTCTTTGGGCCGAGTCGGCCTGACAGCTTGCACCTTTCGATCTCGAAATGAAATTTTCCCCGGCTGAAGAGCTCGAATAAGTACAACATTACGACTTTAAAGTCTTAGTCTTTGTTTTTATAAGGGTAGCTGGGTCGCAAACTCGATTAGTGTGAAAGACTCAGGTCTGCCATTGACACCGCGCCTACTTCGCGTTCGGGTCAGCGAATTTGCCTGCATGGCCGTCGGTTGCCAGTAGATCGTGCAGTAGATTAGTAGCCAGCATCGATTTCCACTGTAGCAAGTCCCGCGATGTGGGAAGTGATGAAGATGAGATGCGGTGAAGCGTGAAGTGAAGTTGGCTTCACCTTGTTTTAGACTTTGACGCTAAATTGATATCAGCCGAGACCATCTGGTCGCTGGTGTGGTGAGACCGGAGATCTACCTTTCGCATATAACAGGTCATATCTTGGCCGATATTACAGACGGGATGCCACCTCAAATCTTTCTTAGTAGTCTACCACATGATTGATCAATCAAAGATGTTTTGAATCCACAAGAATTGACAGTGAACAGACAGAGGTAGCCACACGGCTGCAATGCTTACATTTGGTCAATATGCACGGAGCAGTTGAGATCAGCTACCCAACATTCACTTCTGTTGAACTTTAACCCATCTGATCAAATCCATCTTTAATGTGTGGATACAGTAATCTTTAGAGCGATCGAAACGTGAAAAGAGGCATAACACCAACCCTAACCCTAAACATTCCCCTTTCCTAAACTGGCAACGGAATGAGGCAAGACTTGCTCTGATTCCCAAGACGCGTGGTAAGGATTGCGATGGGTCGTACACTGGCGGCAAGCCCTGCGTACACAAAGCGTTTGCAGTTGGTTGCATTAGGTGGCATTCCTAGGTTGGGACTCATTTGCCCATTGTCATGGCCCCTTTACCATCGGTCTCACGCATCAGCAGCCATGCCGCTCGTCAGCACCTTCTCTGACACAGCGCTCACATCGACAAGCAAAACCCCAGACTTGCTCCAACCGGCCCTGACGTTCTGCAAAGCTCAAGTCTTTCTCATCACCGCCCAAGTACGAGATGCAACACTCTTCCCCAGCAGCAATATCACCAGCAGCACGGAACTGCCATGATCTTCCAACCCGACGCTTCTTGACGTTGGGCTGGCAAGAATGATTGAAGTAGCTGGCGCAAGGATATACACCATAGCCCATATATTCTTCACTATCCTCGCCACCACCGCGGATTCCGAAGGCGTTGTGATTGTCTGCCTGGACCATCGTTCGGCAAACTTGCTGTGTGAGGACCGAGAGTAACTCCAGTGGTAGTATCAAAACCAGCTGGAGAAAACTGTTGCATCCATTCCGAAGATCATACTGGTTGCGATACGGCGTATCGTCCTTGGCGAGGCTCAACACTTCTTCGATCAGTGAGGACTTCCTGTAGTAGAGAAGTGTCCCATCCAGGAAGTAAGAGAGCATGTTCGCATCCACAGACTTGCTGATCTTCTGCTGGACTGCCGCTGCTCGTTTCCGGCTCGCCTTTGTGGACTGTTCAGAATTGGGGAAGGACCGGCTCGATCTCAAGACAGTGGCGTCACCATCTGCACCATCCCACGCGGCATCGATTGCTGTCCGATCTGGCTTGGGTCCTTCCGTTATGGGTTCATCAGTATGCGTGACTTTGCCTTTGGCACGCACAAAGGCAGCCAGAAGTCGCCATGATTCCACTCCGAGCTCACCCTGCTCTTCCACCCACCGCGACTGACATTCCAATGAGCAGAATACCTTTGCAGTATCATTGTCCTTGACTGGAAGTGTCCGACCGCGGTTCCACAGGAAACAGAAAGCGCATGTCTCTTTTTTGTACTGCTGGAAAATGACCTAGAGTGCGGAAGTGAGGTATCAGCACGTGTGTGAGACTTTCGAGGAGAAGATGGACAAAAGCATTGGCGTGGCCGAGTCGGCTCTCTCTCTCTCTCTCTCTCTCTCTCTCTCCCCTCAGCTTTTGCTTCATACACAGGATTCAGCGGCTACATGCGGCGTCGGTCAAACAAAGAGAGAGAGCGAGAGAGAGAGAGAGCCTGTATCTCGAGAGTCGCTATACCTTGTACCTTTGAATTTTCATTAAGACTTACAGAGAAGGCGGGAGGACCACTCTCAAGGATTAGAGAATCATCTGGAACGTGACACCTGGCAATGACACCGCGTCCAGCGTTGGGAATATCCTGAACCTCGAAGAGCGAGGATTCAGGAGTCATGCAGGGGATAGGAGTTTTCGGTGGACGGCTGATGTGGCGGAGGTATTGAGAGCAGTAAAGAACTTGAGAAAGAGAGAAAGAGCACAGGGCGATTGAGCATGCAGAGCACCAATGCATGCTTTACCTGAATATTGATGAGAATTGATTCAGTAAGGTTTATGTCGCCGTACAACGCCGAATTGGGTAAGCGTACTTGGGCAACATCACATCACATAGCGCGACCAAGGTTTGATCATTACTGCTTCCCGTGTCCACGCACAATGGCGGGCCACGATGTCTCCCCCGAAGGCGAAGGGCTTTATCTCAGCAGGAGTTCCAAACAGTCAAGACCGGTCCAATGAAGGCTACAGTCCTGTCCACAAGAGAAGAGAAAGCCACACCGGAGCCTCCAGACCGGCGGCATCATCCAAACGCCTTCACGTTCATCGTATAGCATGCCGATTGCGGGGATGGCTGCCTATGGCTCGGGCACGCAATACTAATGCCAAACATGCAATCGACAGACGAAGAGAAGTCCTTCCGCAGCCCGGCATGCAGGCGCCGCCCGAGTGGATATGTGGAGTGCAGGACATGAAAGACGGGAGCCCGTCCCGTCTCCATTTCACTCAGAGTCAGGTACGCCTCAGCCTATGAAACCACACGGAGCACCCTGAACAAGCGAGATCGTGAGGTGTGCCGTCTGGGGAAGGGCAGAACACCGCGTGCAAGGGTTTCGGATCGCAGCAAAATTGCTGGAATGCGGAGCGTTTGGCACTTGCGCAGCCAAACACCATGCCTCTCCTCGTTGCTGGCCGACATGCAGACGGTAAGTTGCTCATGTCCCGCTTCCGCTCTCTCTCTCCCCCTGTTAGTGCTATCGCCCTCATTCAACGCCCTGTCACTGTCACGGGACCACAGCGTCCTCTGGCTTCCACCCCAGCATGGCTCGAATCACCTTTCTCCTGCGCAATGCTGCCGTTGCGCTCGCTCTCGCCTCCACTGCCATTGCACAAGCTCGCCTTGCCGTGTCGGCTGCGTGTCCCGGATCTGCAGACGGCACTAGCGCAACGGATAGTAGCGGGCAAGCATACAATGTCTACTGCTCGAGCGACTATTCCACCAACGGCGCTTCGCAGCCAACCGATAGCTTTGACGCCTGTCTCCAATTCTGCGATCAGACACCGGGCTGTTATGGTGGCGTATGGGCCGTTGGCAGTAAATATTGCTACCTCAAGTCAGCCGGCGGTACCATCCAACCGAAGACTGACGGAAGTGTGTACCTTGGTCTACGAGCCAATGGTGCCGTTCCATTCAGCTCGACCAGCACGTCATCCACTACGAGCACAACTACCACAAGCGGCCCAACCGGTCCAGCCACGTGTGCAGGAGTTACAGATCGTAGTATCTTGACGGATTCTACCGGAGTCACGTACCAGATATATTGTAATGGCGACTTCTCAAACAGCGGATTCTCGCAGCAGGCTGCCACATTTGATGCCTGCCTTCAACTTTGCGATGCAACCCCCTCAACCTGTGGTGCCGTTACATACGTTAATGGGCAATGCTATGGACACGCGTCTGGTGGTTACTTTACAGCTGGTGGAACAGGCACTGTTGGCGTTCGATACGTTGCTCCGACCGGTTCAACCACGTCTGCTGCCGGCCCCGCACCAACAATCTGCCCAGGCTACCCTTACGGTGGAACCTATACCAACACCGCGGGGAATCAGGATTATATCTACTGCGGGTACTCCTATGCTGGAAGTAACATTAATGCCATTGCCGCTTCAACTTTCGATGCCTGCCTTGTCCTTTGCGACGATACTGCAACGTGTGCTTACGTTTCATGGTTGGGCAATACTTGCTACTTGAAGACGCTCGATTCGGGATCAGCTGGCCCGGCCGCTCAAAGTGGCGTGTACTCTGGGGCGCGAGTTGCGGCCGGTGTGCCAGCTCCTTTGATAAGTTCCTCGTCATCTGCCCTGAGTACTACTCGAGTAGTCGCTGCGGCTGGCTCGCCTTCTTCGTCGTCTTCTATTTCTTCGTCGTCTTTAACGACGACTACAACGGCCACGACCACGAGCTCTTTATCGGTAAGTCACGGAAAGTCTCGCTGCCATCATATTGTAGCTAACATGCTTTAGATTGCGTCCAGCACTTTCAGTTCCATGCAGCTCGCGAGCTCCTTGGCATCGTCTTCCCTGACCACCAACAGTGTAGCGAGCACCGCTCTTCAAACCACACCCGTGATTCTCACAACGACCAGCTCAAAAAGTACGATTTTGGCATCTTCGCCATCCACACTGTCCAGCTCATTACAAACTTCTTCAACTTTGAATGCCGTTTCTCTTGGCAGCAGCGTAACGAGTCCAACTGCCCCACTCGCAAGCGTATCGTCCGGCTCTTCGTCGTCTACCTACACCACCCCCGGCTTTCTTTCTACCGCCACTACTGCGGCTAGCAAATCATCTGGCTCTTCGTCCGCCCTGGCATCTAGCACAGGTCCTAGTTCTGGATCCTATGGTCCCGTCTCCTCTACGCTAGCTAGCACGGATACAAGCCTAGGAATTGTTTCATCAACAACTATTTTGAGCTCTAGCTCGTCAGGTTTTTCGTCGTCTTCGGCTTTCAATACAGCCTTAGTGACTAGCGTTTTCTCGAGTAGTTTCAGCTATATGCTGAGCTCTAGCGCCTCTTCCCTAGCCACGACTTCTCGATCCAGTATACAGACTTCTCTACTGTCCACATCACTCTCGGCACCGTCTAGTCTACTCCCCGGAACCTCGCCCACCATAATACTCTCGGCATCGCCTAATTCGCTCTATGGAACCTCGTCTCGCTCGTCTAGCTCTTCGCCCTCCACAGCTATTACCACAACCCCTTCTTCCTCCGCCATTGCAACGACCACGCAATCGCAATCGCAATTCACAAGTGTGGCACTGTCTTCGGCGTCATCGCCCCTCCTAACCACGACAACCGTCACCACCGCTCTTCAAACGATCAGCAGCACGACGTTAACATCATCGTCCGCAGCAGTTCTCTCTCCGAGTCTGTCTAGTTCGTCGATTGCTCAGAGTGTCACCTCCACAATCCAGACATCTTCAGTTCCCGCATCATCACAAATCAGTCAGGCATCGTCGGTGGCCGCTCTTTCCTCCTCGGCTCCGAGCAGCAGCGTAGCGAGCACACTGCCCAGCTCTGTACAAATTTCCTCGGCTTCCAATGCCGTATCTCTTAGCCCTAGCTCGAGCGTTGGGTCTACATCTGGAAGCTCATATCCGCCGTCCACACCATCCAGCATATTACAAACTTCAGTCGTTACGACGTCAACGATAAGGTATGTTCTGTTGGGTCGAACGCAAAACCGTTCTCTACCGCGAATGCCTCCTATTTCACCTGCTCATCACCTCGTTATCTAGTTCCTCGACGATCGTTACCGCTCTGCAGACGGTCAGAAGCAGCAGCAGCTTGAGTAGCTCTGTTTTCAGCACCTTGATACCGACGATAGCCATATCTTCAAGCTCCGGTTCCGGTTCTGTTACATCTTTCTCGACACCTCTTAGCAGTTCTTCACAGTTCACAAGTCAAAGCTCTCTTGCGGCATTATTCAGCTCCTCAGCTGTATCTTCGGTCTCGACAATTTCGCAGATTACCAGCCTCGTTGGATCGTCCTCGCAATCGCAATCCACAAATATGGCCGCGTCCTCGGCCTTGGCAACATCATTCAGTGCTAGTGCGAATTCAAGCTCTAGCGTCTCCTCCCTATCGATACCCATGACAACAGCCACTTCTACGTCGAGTACGCAGACTGTGTACTCGCTCATAACTTCGTCGGCATCCATAGCAAGCTCCTCATCTTCACTGATAACAATGAGCAGCCAATTCAATGCGTGGTGTTGCTCACGTCAGTAGCAAGAGATAGTGGCCCAGACTTACAAGCATACGCTTTTACTTGTTCTCGAATTTGCGGCTGCGTAGCCGTATCGTTCTGCCTTTCCGCTGCTCCGTCCGATATCTGTGGGGGTTTTGTACAATAAAAGTCTATAACGATACGAACACTTACGGCCGGTGACTATTTCACAGTTGCACGCAGCATGCCAACTACAAAATTCCGATGGACACGTCCAAAGCCCATTCCATCATCAAGCCGCCGCCAACAAGAACTTTGCGTTGCTTCGATCACAGACGACTCTAGCGACCATGGTCCTTGGCACAAAATTATCAGATTCGTTACGGGTTGTTCCAGAGAGGCACACAGCATTAGCTATGATCATATGTGTAAGTGCCGCGATAGAGCACACAGCCGACGGCAGAGTCATCTATACCTTGCGTAGGGCTGCACAGGATGTTGGAGAACAAGTCTACCTTACGCTACAAGAGCACGAGTCCATGCGGCTGCTCCTCAAGGATCGCTCAATACTCACATCAGTGGCAGCTCTTTCCTCGACCAGACGTGTACTTGATCACGGCGCTCCGGTCGCGGCTCTTGAATGCTGGTGAGCACTCAATAGCAACGAGCATCTTCGTATGTCTCACAGAGCAACAAAACATCACTGTGCACAAATCCGTCCACCTTGCTTGGACTGCCGATGCACCCGGCGGTGTTTGCTCGTCCAAATCCAGACAGACAACGACATGTACAGCTGGCAATCCGCAACTCGACTGCGACATGCTAGACATATCGGATTTGCTTGGGGAGGGCTTGCGGGCAATTGCGAGCGGTCAGCCATGCCTGTCAGTATTGTCCTAGTGCTAGCGGTACCTAGTAGTAAAGTTTTAGAAAAACGTCCATGTCCTGGCATGACGCGGGTGTCTTTGCGTGTAACATGGTGTCGTTTGGCTCGTCTTCAGATGGTGGAGTGGTGTGAAACGGGCCTAGGAGTGACCTACCTAACCTTACATGTAAGGTACATGTACCTTATCAATATCTCGTTTGGGGTTTGAAATCATCGCGCCATTAGTTCTACAATGCATCGGAGTGGAGTCCGCTCGAGACCGGACCGTCAGCCGCTGCCAGTTCGTCTCCCTCGGAAGAAACCAAAGCAGAATATCAGCACAGCAACAACAGCGGATCTCCAGCAAATCGAACCTCGAACCCGGCAGCCATTTCATGCAGAATTGGGAACGTCTCGGCATCCAAAATGGCGCCAACATCTCACCCCGTCCACTCTCCTGATCCATTGCAGTACGATCAGCCTTTTCGAGGCAAGTGAAGCGTCTGTGAGAAGAGCGGCAGGCTGAAAGTGGACGATATTACAAAGAGAAGGAGCATGAGCGGGTGTTTGGAGTTGCGCAAAGGCGAGAAGATGTCTGAGTTGGTACACGACATTGCGAGAGCGTCAGCATGCTTGGTCGCGATTTGAGCTGCAGACAAAACAGGGAGAAGGCCAACAGCTAAGGTATGCAAGATCAAGATGTTGATTGTGGGCTAGACCTCAGCTGGTGTGAATTGTTGACTGCTTAAATCCATTCGCATGCTACCTTACCTTAAGTGGTAACATGAAGAACTATGGCCTCGAGATTGGACCGCATCTGGGTCCATCAGACCTCACCAAACCTCATCTCATGATATCCCACACATGGCATGCGTAAAGCACACCCTGGTTATACGGTAATCGGTTTCGGTGGGATGAGCCACGGATGCGTCCTCACCATAGATGAGATGGGCGTGCATGATGACCAGCGAGTGGCAGGTCCATGTCTCACCTTCACGTTCCATGTGGAAGGGGGGAGCCATATGTGAAAACCAGGGCATTCCGCCTCACAATCGACCTGTACTGGATTGATTCCATCGGAGGAGTATGCAACGGACAGCGATGGCAAGCATTTGAAGATGGGAAGTGGCGAGAGGCCGATTGTGTCTCGAAAAGAGGAAGAAGAATGACAGTCAAAAACGGGAAAGCGAAAGATGGAGATGGTGAGAAGGAAGAGCAAGAAAAATGACAAAGAGAGACAGAGCAAGTCGAAAGATGGCCGGGCTGGAGATGAGCGACTTTCCACCGTGGAGAACTACGAAGCCTTGTGGCGAAGACAGCAGTGAGCATACTAAGCTGTGTCTGATCTGCAGGGTTGTCGGTATGATGATTCTCGATTGAGAATCTACCTCCTCGAAATTAAGTCGATCGTCTTGAGTACATCCTCTCGATCAAGACGATGTCTTTGGATTCACTAGAAGCCTTTGGACTGGCACGGTCGCCGGCCAAATCGCAGAGCTGCCCAACAAACAGAGTGCTCGAATTGCGAAATCCTCATATTGACAGCTCTGCTGATCTGACACGTGCTGCGTCTCTTAGTGCATGTTAGAGCGAATATGCCGACTGTATAAATACAGGAGCTGTCATTGTCCGGAAGACGATGATCAGAAATATCGACATGACTTGGCTTCGGCACTCAGCTACCCCTGGATCTCCGGATGTGACGTCCAGAATGTTGGCAGTGGTCGTTGGAAACTACTTCAGTGCGGTTCACAACAGTGCATATCTGTCTCCATGAGCTCCTGGATGTGGCTGACTCGTCACTCCTATGCTTTTCGATGTTGAGCATGGGATTAAACTGCATCGACGGGCAGTGACTGGCTTCAACACCTAGAGACCCCATAACATGCTGAGATCATGTGCGGACTGCCGGGCTGCATCGACCAGCCTGGACAGCAGTGCTGAGATGTCACAGAATCTACGGAGCATCATATGCGGATGGCTTTCACGCGGCCAAGTCTTTCGAAGGTGTCTCTTATATCGCGCAAATCCTTCAAAAGCATCCCCTCTCTGGCGTTAGGCTTGCTGGCAAATTCTCCAAAGAAATGTCCTTTCTTGCGTGTGACTTTGTGGCGAGCAGGCGGAGGCGTCGATGGTCTCGGCGATGGTTGTTGACGGGTTTCATTGACTGTCATTACACAACAATTCTGCCTTGGCGTAGATGCTCACCCATTGCCATGCACTGCATGGTCGCAGTTTAGCTTTCTGTTCAGCACCGGTCATTTCATTCAACGCAGCAGTCCACCGTTCGTAACTGTGTTACACGTGTTGGTCTCTCATTCCACTAAACGAAGGTTCTGTGAAGAACGTTGTCGCATTCCTCACGAGCCAAGTCAACAATCCAGTGCTACCAAGGCTTTGTTTTTGCATTCTGCGAATACCGACCATAAGGATTGCGGGAGAAGAACATGATCTGCGCGTCTTTTCATTCTCCCTATCACCACTTTCCCCTCTTCCAATTTTCTTACTTTCCTTCGGGACGCATGGCGACCATATTAGTCTCCTCACAGGGGTTGAGCACGCGAAACATCCTAGCCTCGCTTTTGCTCTTTGCTACGCTTGCTTTCGCACAAACGACTCTGATCTTCTCCACGAGTGCGACGTCCCTTAGCTGCACTCAGTGCTATACAACCCCTTCAGCTAGCCCGTCTTCTGGTCCCACTTCTACAACTTCCTCGACATCGGCCACCAGCACTGCAACTACCTGCCCAGGAGTTGCGGATGGCACAGTTCTCAATGATTCTGGTGGGCAGCCATACAAGCTCTATTGCGCCAATGACTATTCCACAAGCGGTGGTACGATCCCTAACATTGCCAGCTTGGACGCTTGTCTTCTGGTCTGTGATAAAACATCAGGCTGTGTTGCCGTTACATGGGGTATGATCCCCATCTTCCTATTGTTTTATTGTTTGAAACCGTTGACTCTAATACTTCACTGTCAGCGTCTACCTCCAACTACTGCTACACAAAACTGTCTATCGGTACTCTTCTGACGGGGAAAACAAGCTACGTTGGTGTAAGAGTCAATCCTGCCTTCTCCGCTTCGTTGGTCAGCACAAGTACGACGCTCTCGCCATCGGGAAGCTCTTCAGCAGCGTCCACGGCTCAGGCATCTGGAGTATGCACTACCACCGGCACCCCGACCCCAAACGCTCCAGTATGCTCGGCTGCCAATGGCCTATCCTTCATCAGTCCATGTGGGAGTAACTACACCATCACATGCAATGCGGACACGAGTCCTGGCGCTTCCACTCAGGCGTCCGCTAGTAAGCGAAACGAAGTATGGAAGGCATAGAGAGCTGTCTCGAAAGTCTTTCATAAGTTTCCCAATGTCCAAGACCTATGCTTACCTTCCATGATTTACTCTTAGCTAGCCTGTCGCAGTGCATGGCTCAATGCGACGCCTTTGCCGGTTGCACAGCCGCAACTTTCACCGGATCCCTGTGTTATCTCAAGGTCGGTGGTAGCGCCGCTGTCACCACCGGCACAGCCCAGGCACTCATACGCAACATTCCACCGAATCCAAACTATGCAGTGCCCATCGCGGCCGGGAGCGTCAATGCATCCTCTGGTTGCAATCAGGCTCTACCAGCTGCGCTCGTTGCGAACGGAGCAAGTGTGCAGTACAATGTTACCACCGCAGATGGCAATGTTCGGATTTACAGGATTCACATCCCCAAGTTCTACAGCCCATCCAAGGCCTCTCCTCTGATCTTTGCCTTCCCTGGAAACGGTGACACTGCCCTTGGGATCGAAGCTCAGACTGGATTCAACGATGGAACGCTGAACCCCTATGCAATCGCCGTGTATATACAAGGGGTTAACCTGGGATTTCAATCGAACCCATTGAACAACGGCGTCGATGACATTGGTTTCGTCAAGCTTCTTGTCGCTAACATGACATCACAATTCTGCATCGACACCGGCCGAATCTGGGCAACCGGTCACAGTAACGGCGGAGGATTCACCAATGTTCTTGCTTGCGACCCTGTGACGAGTTCCATCTTCTCGGTTTTTGCTGCAAACTCTGGAGCTTTTTATTCAAACGTTGTTCACGATACACAGGATCCCGCCCTCGTGACTCCGGTCGACACGCCTGTTGAAGCCTGCGCTCCGAGTCGCATGAACATTCCGTTTGTAGAGGTCCACGGTACCAACGACGCTACGATCAATTACTATGGGCAAGCAAATCGCAATGGTGTCGTGTTACCCACTGTCCCTCGCTGGACAACCGCTTGGGCCATTCGTCAGGGCTATTCCTCCGTCAACGTAACGACAACGCTAGCCACCGGCCTTACAAAGTACGTCTTCGGCAACAGCAACAATCAGGGAATCATCACCCAGTACACGCTGGCAGGCTGGACCCATAACTGGGCTATCATCGCGAATGGCGCAGAGTTGGACAGTTCGCCTACCTTTATGCAATTCTTCTACGACCAGACAAACTACACTCGGGTTGTGACACCCGTGAGTGCAAGCAGCTCATTGGGTGTGACGTCGTCGTCGGCTGCTTCCTCGTCAACAATGTCGTCGATTACTCTGGTATCTAGCTCTTCTCTGGTGTCTAGCTCCTCTCTGGTGTCTGGCTCCTCTCTGGCGTCTAGCTCTGGCCTGAGCTCCTCCCTAAGCTCCTCCCTGGCCACATCCTCTAGCAATACGCTATCCTCCAGCAGCACGACGTATTCTTCCTCATCAACAATGTCGTCAATGTCATCATCCACCGGGATCAGTATCACATCATCACCGGCGTCCTCCTTATCGACAGTTAGCTCTCCTTCTGGATCGTCAACCGTATCTGTGACCAGCAGTCTTAGCCTGACTTCGCTGTCAACATCTTCGAGTCTAAGCTCGAGCAGTGGACCTTCTTCGGCGCTTACTCTGGTGTCTAGCTCTGCCCTGAGCTCCTCCCTAAGCTCCTCCCTAAGCTCCTCCCTGGCCACGACTGCTATCACTCAATCTAGTACACAGTCCTCTCTGGTGCCTAGCTTAGTCTCCTCTACACCGTCCTCCTCCTCTGCGGCATCAACGACCGCTCTGGCATTGACATCTTCGAACTTGCTGTCATCATCTGTGACATCGTCGTCGGTACCACAATCTTCTACTGGTTTAAGAACCTCCGCGTCGACTACGCTCAGCCCAAGTCTTCCCAGCACGGCCAGCCTCCCATCAACTAGTGGGCTGAGTTCATCTGCTCTCTCCAGCTCGCTGAGTCAATTATCCACGCTGCAGAGCTCTGTTACTTCGAGCAACCTTATCCTATCTACCACGGCGACGACAACATCTCAATCGCAATCCCTGGGGACTTTGCCTTCGGTATCCACGATATCCAGCTCTTCACAGACTACGAGTCTTCTTGCATCTTCGGTCTCTCCGAGTTTGAGCTCAATCCTTGCAACAACATCATCGCTCATCGCATCCCCTCCGGCGGCCACATCCACGTTAGTGAGCAGCTCTGTAACAAATCCATACCCAGTCGCTTCTTCTCCCGCACCGACGTCGCCTGCCGATGTATTTACCACGCAGCCACCTACATCAACAGTGTACGATGTTACCAGCAGTACTTCTGACACGCCTCGGCCAACGGTATATTACCCGCCTCCGCCAGCATGCCCTTCAAACACGACCACGCTATGCGCATCCTCCGACAACTCCGGCGCCGACAACTCCACAACCTGCTCTTCCAACAGTGGCCAAGCGTACAATGTTACATGCGGACAGGCATATGTTGGTCAAAGCGTGCCAGATAGCGATGTGTCTGTTCCTCCTCCATATAACACTATGCCATTTGTCCCTCCTTCTGCAACGCCAACACCTTCACCGTCTGGAACGCCGACCCCTGGTAAAAGAGACCTAGCAGCTGAATTTAAGCTGTTCGAGAGAAGACTACCTTTCGCGGTGCGAATTCCTCTCCCTGACATAGCGACTTGCCAGGAGTCTTGCGAATTGACAAATTCGACGGGAATTCCTTGCGTGGCTTTCAACTTCAACACGACCGACTACGAATGCACTTTGTTCAGCAATGTTACTGGTACAATTTCGACCCCAGATGTTGTGGCTGCAGCGCCTGTCCCCGATCCACCAGTGCCAATCATCTACTCGGACTATTACACGACCACCTCCACGATGTTCAGCTTGTCTACTGACACGATATTCAGCGTAAGCACGACTTCGCAGGCACTGTTCAGCTCGAGTGCGGCTTTTCAGGCAACGTCCAGCTTTTACCCACAAGCAACACCTACCGGCGGGATTACAAGCAATGGCTATTGCGGTCCGTCCAATGGAGGTGCTTTATGTGGCCTCAACTTCGGAAACTGCTGTAGTCAATACGGGTCGTGCGGTAATACCTCAGATTACTGTGGCGACGGCTGCAATCCGCAGTACGGAGCGTGTGCAGTGATTATCAGCTCAACGCCCGAAATGACATCTTTGGTGGTGTCCATGTCAACCCCTGGAGTGAGCTTTGCATCAAGTACGGCCTCATCGTCTGCTGTGATCACCAACTCTGCGTTGTCGAGCATCGTCTCAATGACTTCAGCGATGCTAAGCGCCACTTCAATCATTTCGAGTGTTACCAATGATAACTTACCGAGCTCAGTTGCACCGTCTTTGTCGTCGGCCGTCGGGCTATCGACAGCATCTCCCTCAAGCACAGTTCCGTCCATGGCCGGTCAATCGACTTTCTCGTCCACTGGAACTCTTGGAATTTTCAGTTCCAGCCTGGAGAGCCCCTCGCCAATGCCGCCGGCAGGAAGTCCGAGCGTTACAAGCTCATCATTTCCCTCAGCAGCCGTGACAACGACAGGCCCTATCGGTGTGCCCAGCAGCTCCAAGAGCGGATCACCAACCACGCAATCGGCTTCAGCCACGGTATCTGCCTGTCCGACAGAGACTTCAGACATTTGCTCTTCCTCCGACACGCAAACTGTATGCTCCAGTGGCAACGGGACAGCCTATGAGGTTTCATGCGGAATGACGTTTACTGGTACTGAGATTCCATACGATCAAGTCAACACCACAGGCTCTACTCGACGATTCACCACGGACAACTTTGGAGATTGTCAGCAAGATTGTACCGACACATCGGGATGCCTCGCGCTCAACTATGTGGGCTCGGACTGTGCTCTGCTCAGCTACGTGAATGGTACTTCATATGCTCCAGGAGCAGTTGCTGCCGTGCTGATCCCATCCGATGGAATTGTCCCCTCGTATTCTTTGGTGAGCTCACAGGCAGCCAGCTCGACCAGTGCATCGAGTTTTTCGTTACCCTCCATTGGTCTCCTGTCATCAATTCCTGGCGGTCCATCATCCACTGGAATAATCCCATCTAGCGGTGGTCCGTCTTCCACTGGAGTGATCCCATCCAGCGGCGATGTTTCATCGATAGCAGCAGGTATTTCTTCCACGCCTGGCGCTCCACCATACACAGCAGGCGTCTCGTCGACGCCAAGCCTCATGTCAAGCCCGAGTGCTGCTTCACGCACACCTAGCGCTTCCACGTCTTCCAGCGGTGCTTCGTCATCTCCTCCACCCTCCGGAGCTTCTGCTAATGTCTCACCCACATCTACGGGAGGGCCTTTTCAAACAGAAGTCGCTTCATCGGTACCTGCAAGCTATACCGGCGCATCCACCGGCATGATACCAAGCAGCGCTTCCAGCAAACCTGCGTCTGGATCCCAAGCGCCTTCTAACGTCCCATCCTACAGCGGCACCTCAAGCGGACCTCCAGTCTACACTTCAGGCACTGCAGATGTCATCGCCTCGTCAATTGCATCGACCGTCTCCTCAGTCCCAACAGCAGCCGTGACGCTCTGTCCAGGCTACGACGGCAAGAACTACACCAACGCTCAAGGAGTCACCTACACCGTTGACTGTAACACCGCCCTCACAGGTAGTACCTTTATTATCGCGCAGCGTCGTCAAGCCAGCTCCACACCCACAGCCGAGTCTTGCATGGCATCTTGCAACGTCAACGCCGGCTGCGTGGGCGTCAACATCACACCGAATGGATGCGTTTACTTTAGCTCCATCAACGGCAGCACTCCAGCAACGGGAACCACGGCGCTCGAAAAAGTGGGAGTCGTTCCTGCACCCAGTGGTGGGGTAACCGTCACACTTTCAGTGTGCAGAGCTTCCACCACAAGGACTGTCACGGCCTTTACAACTGTTTCTGTTGCTACTTGTAAGGCGGGGAGTGTTTGTCCCGCAGCAGCCTCCGGCGCGAGGTTGGTTGTGAGGGACCTCTAGGTTATGTGTAGGAGAATACAGTTGAAAGCGCTGCGGCTGGAATGAGTTTGTGATAATGTAGCCATGAAGAACTTTCCGATATTTACTTATTGATATGGTATGCAGTGATTTTGATGTGTTGCAATGTTGAGCCAGCACTATGAAATCAAAGTAACCTGATTGCCAGGATGTAAGTACGTGGAGTGAAGCAAGCTCTTTCGGACGCAAAATGGAACCGATGCCCAATCAAGTGCGCATTCGAGGAGATGCCTAGCACATTTGCAATGATGATTGGAAAGCTTTCCAATGATATTCCCGTCTCCCAAAACTTTTCTAGCTGAGAGGGTTTGATGAAGTATAACTGGCGGATTCCATCGACGTGGTCGAGCAAGTCTTGCGCGGTCTCCTGGAAGAAGCGCCCAGTCTGAGCTAGAATATTGACGGCGCTCACGCGATAGTAGAGTCAGACGTCCAAGGCCCTTTACGATTGGACGGCACTCCCTCAATGAAGGGACACGAAACGAAGATGAGTTGGATGAGGTGAACAAAGGATTGGACCCCTGTGTGTACCTATTTATGTAAGACGGCAGGAATGATGCCGATGCCGAGTCAGCCGGATGGCAATCCGAATCCTTCGCAGGCAACCACTCGTCACACTTGCTGCACGACACCTCACCTCAACTCTCCCGTCTCCTTCTCCCTCGCCTTCTTCACAACTACATCATCATCTCTTTTCATTTCTCTTTGTACCACCTCAACTACTGACTGCCACGAACAAAACCACCCACCATGAGCTTTCACGGCCAGGCTCTCGGCCATATTGTCCGCCGTGGCGTGTCCGCTGCGCAGGACCACTTCACAGGAGCGCAACCCGAATACATTCAGCGCCTTCAGCATGACAGCGAACTCTACGAACAAGCCGGCCCGGAGATGGAGGTCAACCCGATGGAGATGCTACCCGTTCTCGTCACTGCCCTCATTGCCCTGTTTGTGATTGCCTCTGTGAGTACATGGATCTCCCATTCCAAAGGGCACGTGCCATGAAGTAAGGTCCTCCCGCTAACATGTGATATCCTAGATCCGCTACACTTTGGGCGATGTCATGGCTTCGCTGACGATGATCGAATCGCCCACATCGACCGCCTTCATCGAGGACAAGCCACCTGCCTACGCCGACGAGCCTGATGCGCCCATCGAGAAGGAGCCGCTGATGCCCGCTGAGGCCGAGGCTGATGTCGATGTCGAGGTTACGCTGGTTCAGAACAAACCCGTCACGGCGAGCATTCGCAAGACCATGGCCCACCTGCAGAGCGTTGGTGGCTTCACATCCCGCTGGAGAGGATTCCGATCATCTGCCATGTACCACTTCCTCCACAGCATTGTCACCAACTTCCTAGCATCTCTGCTCGGATTCGGCCTTGTTGGCAACACCCTCGTCTACGTCCTCGTCTCCGTTGGGCTTGCCCGCTTCCACATGGCTTGGACTCACGCTATGATCGCCACTCCCTCTTCGAAGCCCTTCTGGCGCCGCATGGTGCCAATCAAGCAGGCGAAACCTATTGTACTCCCCTCGCTGGTTTTCGCCCTCGCTCAGCAAGCGACCTGGGTACTCCCCGTCATGGTCGCCTTTGCTTTGGGTCTGCCAAACATTGAGCAGGAGCACGTTGTCGCAGCTGCTCACCACCAGGACTGCGCCAAGCTTGGTCTGATGGGTCTCCGCTTCCTCGCCGTGCCGGCTACCGCCATTTTCGTCGCCTTTGCCATCCTCCTCCCAGCCACCGTCACGTTGACCCGCATTGAAGCTCTTCTCCTTCCCGAGGACCAGGAGACTATTGTACCCTTCGACCGCCAGGCACTTGTTGGTGAAATTGATCTCACCGCCCGCGGAAGCTCCAAGGCCCTCTTCGTCCAGGCATGGCGCTCATTCGACAGTGCTTCTCGCTGGAGACTCATCAAGCTCTACATTAAGATGGCTTTCATTCAGCTCGCCACTGCCTTTGTCTTCCTTCACTTGATGGTTGCGGAGATTTATGTTATTGGTGGCGAGAGACTGGGTCTGCTCTTCAAGTCTGCTGCCGCTCAGCTTCAGCTGGCAGCTATCGAGGCCCAGCAGGAGGGAAACTAAGCAGAGAAGTCTTGTGATGAGGCAAAACAGAACTTTCCCCTCCCTACTATGATATCAGGACGCCATGGACATGGCTTTGTTTTCTGGCGTTTACCGTGGAACATCATGTAGAATATGATAGCGATTGAACATTACCAAATTGAAGAACTTTTTGCGACTTTTCAAACTTCAAACCGGCAGACAATGCCGAGTTGAACAGATCTCCGAGAATCTCGGAAGGACAGCAGAAGCATGAACGTGCCGTTTCGCTCACTGGAAGTCTGAGAATTTCGTCAAAGAAACAGATTGAGAGTACCTCGCGTGACAGTGACAGTGAATGCACCAGCAGCAGCAGCAACATAGGTTAGGTATATCATATTTGACAATACATGGACTCATCTACGTGTTCTGAAGGAGAGAGCGAATTCTCCCACAGTTTGCCGCCTCCGAAAGTTATATGAGTAATGTTCCTCAGGTGCTCCAGCCCGGCTCCCATGTAGTTCATGCACCCATGCGCTCGTTCATGCCATTCAATCATTTAACCCGATTCATTCATCCATAGCAGCCTACAGACCCCTCAATCGAGCTGCCCTAAACCGACTCACCTTCTTCAAGCCACCCTCCCCATCACTCTCCATCATCTCACCATCCGCATCATCCTCATCCGGCGTCCCCTTGAACCCACCCCGCTCCTTGATAAACGCATTGCGTTTGCGATAATACTCGGCAGCCAGCTCCCTACGCTGCACCAACGGGTCCGGATTATCCAAATCGGGAGCACTAGTTGAAGTAGAAGTCGGACGTTCAACAAGTTGATCTGCGAGAATCTTACCGGCAGGCTCTGAAGCCTCGGCGTTGGACTCGTCCGATGAAACCGCTCGAGATTTCTTGAAACGAGACGTTTTGGCTGGAGTGCTCGGAAGTGACGGCTTGGTAGAAGGAGTATGCTCGGCTACATCATCGATGATGGGCGCTGCGTTCTCGCCTTCCAGTGTCTTCCGGGCCTTGTGAGACTCGATGATGGGCGCTGGCTCTGGGGTCTCTGTCGCAACGTCCAGTGCTTCAGCGAAACTGACGCGTTTCTTGCCGTTGGATTTGGACTTTTCGCTGACTTCAGTTGGAGTATCTTCAGGTTCGTTCTTAGCGCGTATGACCAGTCTACGAACGTCTTGAGGGTCGATATCTGGATCCAGAGCATTGACTTCCTCGGTGGCGGGCGAAGGCCCAAGGTTACCAATGAGTCTCTGCTCGAGCTCCTTCATTTGCTTGTGGTAATCGTCACTGAGAACTCGCTTGGTCGTGCGTCCGTACTTGTCTTCTTCTTCGTCTTCAGAGTCAGAGTGGCCGGTTGTGTAAGGAGTGTCCTCATCCAGGTACTCCGAAGACGCAGCATCATCCTCAAAGTCGATATCGTCGTCATCGAGTTCCATTTCCGCAACGACATGTCCAACTTCATTCAGATGATACTCCAGCATCTCTCGACGAAGTCGAGCCTCTTCCTCAGTCTCGTTCTCGGGAATGACAATGTGGGTGGAGTCGACTTCACCTTCGTCGTTCAGCATACCTACCTTGTCGCCAGGCTTAAAGTAGCCACGGAGCGTCTTTTGTGCATCTGAAGTCGGGTCTTCCTCGACTGGAACGGATTTTGTAGCCGGCTCTGCTGGAATCTCCTGCACTTTGGGAGCGAAAGTGACAGTCCTGGGATCGTCATCCGCAGGGATCTCCTCTATCTGTGGGGAGAACGAGACAGACCTTGTGTCTGGTGGAGGCGCAGAAGGCATGACTGCAACCTTCTCCGCAAACGACACACATTTCTTTCCATCCTCGGAATCCTGACGCACCGGCACTGGGGCTGGTTTGGTGTCCGCGGAGAACGAGACGCTCTTCTTACGGACCGGAGGTCGATCTAGACCAGCATCACTTTGCATAGACTTCGCCTCTCCATTTGGCATGTCTCGCGCAATCGCATTCACAATCGCAGAATGCAGAGCGGTCGCTCCCTCTTTGGAAGGCTTATCGTCATCGTAATCTTCAGGCTCACTGACAATTGCGGTTGATAATTGCGAGAGATCCTTCCCGCTCATTCCAGCTTTTTGCAGGGCAGCAACGAGCTTGGAAGTGGACAATTCCGGCTGCGAGAGGTTGGTAGAGATAATATTGCCCTCTTCATCTAATTCTTCGTGAATCTCAGTCAAAGGCAAGCCGCCACTGGAGCTGTGGCCGTCTCGGTTCGCGGAATGGGCGGCAAAGTCAAGTTCTTCCAATTTGGCTTCAGCATCCCAGAACTGCCGCTGCACGGTTTCAATATTCTTCTGGACATATTCCTGTCGACGGGAAATCATCCCCAAGATCTGTGGTACCGTGCGTGGGGAGTTTGTGCTCAGACCAGAAAGTTCCCGGATTTCCTTTTCATTGACGAGCTCGCCGCTGTAGGCCTGGCTGATACCCACGAGATCGACATCACCGGTGGTAGCCTCAATTTCCTCCTTGAAGCCTTCGTATTCGGCTTCGAAGGTCTGCCAGTATTTGAGGCTAGTGCGGAGCTTCTGGAGGCTTTGCTCCAGAGCCTGTCGTTGCTGCTCAAGTCGGAGGAGATCCATGTTCAGATTGAAAGGAGATCACAATGATCGAACTCAAGACAGACCGGCGTGCTTAGAAGAGGTCACGGGGCTGGGACTGGTCACCGCGCCGGAAATGATGTGGGGTTGTTGCGGTGGTGAGTGAAGTGTGGTTGTTTTTTTGCAAAAGGTAAACAGAAGGAACCTGACGAAGCAAGCAACAGGGTACTAGGTTAAGGTAGTTCTAGTCCGCGGATCGGCAAGCCGTCAAGGTTTATAACTTAAAACACTGATCACACGCGACGTTACATAGCGAACTCAGAAGATTGGTACGAAGTAGACGTGGTCGAATGAGGAGATATTGAAAACTTTGCCAGCAGATAGCACGCAGCACGTCACGATTTTGATCGACGATCAGCACCGAATATGTTGCGATGCTGGTCGATTTCTGTACAACTCGGGGCTCCCCGAGCTGAAAACTAATACATGTAGGCAAAGATAGCAGGCGGCAACAGGGAGCGGTGAAGATTCAACGTAAAGGAAAGCGATTGACTATTCAGAGTAATGCTTCACTCAATGCATCTATCAAAGACCCCTCAATCCAATGGCGCTAGTGAACAATTCATGAATAAAAGGCTGCCAGCGCATCTCCACTTTCCTTGTGACCGCTCTCGCATCCACAACGCCGACATATTCCCACCAGTCCACTACTGCAGGAGATGGTCCCGGAAGTGCTTCTGAAAATTGCCCCTCCGGTTATTGCCCCACTGATAGTCAGCCTCTGCTCTGCGCTGTTGCTTCTGCAGGCGCTTCTCCTGAGCCCGAACCTCTCGCTTCTTCGCTTCACTCACGCCAAGCATACCCATGCCGCCGTCAGCACGAGAAACAACTTGACGACCGCGTCCATTGCGGTCTTCCTCTTCCTCCTCGTCATCGGATACGTGTCGGCCACTTTCAATGCGTGCTTGTTGGGCGCGCTCTTCGGCTGATGGGTAGTTACGTAGATTTTGACGATAGTATTGGCGCAAGCTACGATGTCCAGCCGTGCGTCCGCTTGGCAGATGAAGCTCGTAATCATCGTGATAGGCTGCACGAGAGCCATGGTGTGCATGTGAATGGTAGCCGTCAGTACTCTTATGTGGTCGTGGATCGGCGTGCGAGTGGTGTTTGTGCTGGTTGAGAGTCTTGTACTTGTGGTCATGCTCGATTGGCACGGATGTAATCTCGTCGGTGGGAACAGAAGAGAGGGAGCTCGCATCACTTTCCCAACCATCCTCATCTTCGTCCATGTCGACATCTTCGCCATTGTCATTCTGAACGGTGGTCTTGGCTGCTCTCTTCACACCAAGGCTGACACCACCGGAAGGCTCATCGTCACCATCCTCAGACTCGTCATCGGAGTAGGTAGATCGGAAATCGTAGAACTCGCCAATGTCCATCTGCTCATCTTCGGTGCTGTAGGCAATCATACAATGTCCCCGATCACGCATGTGAGTCTGGACACCAGTATCGGTGTGAAGCTGCTTGTGGCAGTATAGGCACTGGTGGAGGACAACGACAGTTTCGCTGAGGTAATTGATAAGACCGGGCAAGTCCACGAGGTAATCAGTTTCCGGGATGAAGCAACCATGCTGTTTTGACATGTGGTTGACGTTGAGATCCAGAGTGGGCGAGACGTAGTTGCAGAACAGACACATGTTGACATCGGCTTTGTGGTCATAGTCATCCTCGTCTTCCTCCTCGTCACCGTCATCATCAGAAGATTCTCCATCTTGCGCCTTGGATGGCTCGCCACGCTGTGCGGCAGTCGTCGGGGTTGGGTGCTGTGGACGAGCAACAGGATCGATAGGCTCGGCAAGTTTGGCATTCTTTACAGCCTCGACAACCTCTTCAAACTCCTGCTCTGCAGCCACATCGCCCACGGTCACGGTGCTAGCAGTCTCCAATGTCTCGCCCAACGTGAAGGTGGAACCGGCCATGCTATCCGTCTCTGCTCCATCGATACCTCTGAAACGCGCCACTAGCAACTTGTGCTTCTGGCTACCCAGGTGGTTGACATAGGCACCCTCGCTGTAATACGTCTTATCGCACGGCTCGCAACGTTTTTCGAAGCTGGCTCTCGCGGCGGTGGCAGCAGCGGTGGCCTTGTTGGCAAGCACCTTCTCGGCAAAGATCTCGGACGTGAGTGGCGGGAGCGAGGCGACACGGCGCTTGAGGTTGTAGCGGTGCCAGTCGGACTGCATGTGCGTGCGTTGCAGATCGCCGGAGCGGAAGGCGACGTGGCATGTGTTGCACGTGAATGGGTGGGCAGAGCCACTCTGTCCAGCGGCCGTCGACATGATTTGAATTGTCCGGAAAGGCAGAAGGTCGATGTTTGGGATTGAGACGGTGGTGGGGGATTAGAAAAGATCTCAAGACTGGAGTCTCAACGTTAGTCAGCCTTTCGTCATCGTATCGATGAGGTCGAGGGGTACGATGCAGCTGCGCCTGACAAAGACTCCCTCTTCTAATCAATCGCATTTCCTCTCTGCGGACAAGATGCAGGGGATCAATCGTTATGTGCCGGCTGATCTGGAAGGCACAACCACTGGAAACGCTCTCCATAAGCGCAGAGCACCAGGCACACTCCGCAATGGTGTTCAGACAGTCCGCTTCGAGCTCCCCTACGCCGTCTGGTGTCACACATGTTCTCCTCACGCCATAATCGGCCAGGGTGTGCGCTTCAACGCGGAGAAGAAGAAATGCGGGTACTACCTTTCCACCCCGATATGGAGCTTCTCTCTCAAGCATAATGCATGTGGGGGACGCATAGAAATTCGAACCGATCCGAAAAATACTGCTTATGTTGTTGTTGAAGGCGGCAAAGCACGAGACTATGGGGAGGACCAAGTCAAAGAGGGAGAGGGTGGAATGCCGATATTGACTGCGGAAGAACGGGAACAGCGGAGGGAGGATGCATTCGCGCACTTGGAAGGGAAAGCACAGGAGAAAGCACAGGTGAAAGATAATACGAAGCGCATTGAGGAGCTGTATGAGGCAAGAGGGAGGGATTGGGACGATCCATGGTCAGCGAATAAGAAGATGCGACAGTCCTTCCGGCAGGAACGAAAATCATTGAAGCGAGAGGCGGATGCTGATCGGGCAATTCAGGATCGTATCGGGACTGATATCGCTCTACTGCCGGAGAATGATGAGGATCGGCTGCGGGCGAGACTGGTCGAATTTCAAGGAGGGAGTAGATCTGAGCGAGACGCGAGCTCGCAGGCTGTCTTTCGCACGCCTAGACCCAAAGCATTTGGCACAAAACCAGGGCGGCACGCCAAGGACGATCGAAAAGAGGCTCTACGGAGGCAAGTTGTAGCCAATACCAGAGCGGCCTTGAACCCATTTTGAGCGAGGAGAAGAACAAGAATAAGAAGCTATTGCTGAAGCGTTTGAGCGTGGAGTTATGATTCCAGAGATACCCAAGGCACCATGCATGAATCGACTTCATAATAACTCCAGAATCACGCAGAATTTCATGAAAGGTATGTACACTCCCGTCCCAGAGAACACACTTATATCCAATCTGTCCAATATATACATCCTCCAATGAGTCTTCTCAAGCTGCATAAGCATTGTTTCCTCCCATCGTAACGGTCAACAGCGTTGGCGAGAAGCTGAAGATTGCTCCCTCTTGCCCTTTGCCTGCGATTATCAAGTCATATCAGCATTGCACCTCGAAGCATTGTGCAAAACTCACCTCCATCAGGAGCAACATCGTCGTAAGGAAATGCATATCCCAACCCATCCACATTTGCGGCATGAACAATACGTGCATAATGCTAGCATTACCCGCACCAGTCAGTATATCAAACCATGTACTTCCTATCGTTCGCACTTACGTTGGTTGTAGCATTCGTATAGTACTGCGCCGCATTCGTTCCATTGGGAGTAACATTGGAAAGCAATAAAGTACTCCGGTTAAAACCAGCCGCGAGTCTGGGAATAATTGCATTCGTCTCCGCATTGCCGCCAGTCGCAAACGGTCCTGTCGAGTTACCGAAAATATCAGCACTGGTGGGTTTCGCAAATTGACCGCCTGCGCCATAATCTAGAGCTCCGCTGCTGTTGACTGTGCCATTGACGTCGTTGAAAGAAGCTTGGGTGTTTACTGTCAGGGGTGTGGTTTGATATGTGCTGTAGACTGAGGTGGATTCAGCGTCAGTATATCATGGTCAGGCAGAGATTCAGCTGACGAGGCGGCTCACCTTGATTGACATAGTCCGTCCAGTACGTAGCAAACCAGTCTGGGTTCAATGTAATACCTTGGAGAAATAAACGTCAGCAATACATCTTAGATAGTTTCGGGGTGGATAGGGGGTTAGAACAGTACGGAAGACATTCGGAATACCCGGTATGCCTGTCCGCCTTCAGTTTCGTACCAGAATTTGGAGACAAAGCTCTCAGATCCTGACCATTCACCTGCTGAATCAAAGACGACCATCTCCTACCATCTTTGGCTGTCTGTGCTCGCAGGCCCGCTGTAACAGTGGCCAATCCATCGGATTTCATGCCACTAACATGCTGACTCGTGCCACTGGTATCCTGCAGCGTCAATGCTACGGGAACATTGCTCACGAAGTCCACATAGCTGATATTGATGAAGACTTGGGCGGAGTTGAACGTGAATTCACAGAATCCGAAGTTCACATTATAGTTTGGATCCGCAGTATTGAACACCGAAGGCTCAACGAGACCAGGACCGGGGTTGACTTTGAAGGTCAAGGGCGAGCCGATGGAGAACCATATTCTACCACCTGCTATGCGAGGAATTGTGGCTGTAACGGTGTTTCCGGGAGCGCCCATTGGGATAGCGATGTCGGCGTTGATGGCTGAGCCGGTGGATGATGGACTTGGTGGATAATAGGGAGTCTTCGCATCTGAAGAGAGCAGGAAGAGGGCGTTATTGTTATCGATGGCTTGACCGGCTGGAATATTGTTATTACTGGGTCGGCGGGTATGGACAGTAGCGCTCACTGATATATGCATATGCTTGGCTTGAGCTTGACTGGTTGACAAGTGCTATCTGAAGGGTCCCTGTGGCAGTGGCAGCCTGTTGAGTTGTTGCAACGCGACTCTGCGTAACAATCGGGTGCTGCTGCTGCTGCTGTTGCTGTGCTGGGGCTGGAGTACTTTGGTCGCCAGCAGCGGGAGCTCTACTTTGCGGTGCCTGATAGTAGGAATTGTTAACGACCTGGTTCCGAGAAGCTGCAGTAAGTGTATTCGCATTTCCCGGCTTGTTACGAGACTTCCTCTTCACCATGCTTTTGATTCTATCTTTTAACGAGGCCATCCTGAAATATAGGTGGGGAGGTAGGATGTGAAGAATTGAAAAGTGTGGAATCGAATCAGAAATGTAAAGAAGACACTATAACAATATGGCAAAGAAGGAACGCATCTTTAAAAGTGCAACTACAATCTTGATCATCACAAGGCACGAGGTCTAACCTGCTAGCCCTGAGAGTAAAAGGATGCATGCATGCATATTCAAGCGCCATTCTAGAGCTGTGATTTGATGTCATTTGCAAACTCAAAGCTATGAAATGGCGTTGCGGTACGAAGGAGTTCGTTTCTAGTCAATAATAGGCTAACCAGAAAAGGAATGGCTTGGAGGAGAGGTCCTTTCTTCAACAGCATATATCTCAGCGGTGTGCAGGAATATAGAAATTCTGAGTAGACCAAATGATCAGAAAAACCAAACGGAACAAGAATGCCATAGGAGGTCTGTTGCTAAGTGGTCGCTGTGTGTTGGTATCGTCGCCGAAAGATTTCGAAATTTGTACTATGACTCAATAAAAACGAACTCCTTCGTAC